>JAFIDM010041594.1:0-10421 GCA_023159025.1 Thereuonema tuberculata
AGTGGTGATGTTGATTCTGGTTTGGAAATACTAAAGTTCGTATTTATTGGGCCCGGTAGTCAAGTGGTCAGGGCGGTTGGCTGCGGGTTGGAGGTAACGGGATCGATTCCCGGCCTCGGCGGAGGGCGGGGATTTTTCCACACTCCTATCATCTCCAAACGGGTCCTAGGGTCTACCCAGCCCTCTGTAAAATGGGTACCGGGTTTCTTTCCCGGGAGTTAAAGGCGGGCGGGCGTCGGGCTGACCACCCGACCTCAACTCGTTGAGTTACGAATCGCTGGAGCCTGACCTCCTGCGCCCCAATAGGCCTGTTCAGTCCTGCAGATAGGGGTACTTTAACTTTTTTTTTAACTTTAATGCTGGTATTTATACTGAAAAAACATTTAGAAATTTATTAAAGTGGTGTTTTTTAAGAAGTTTATAAAAATTTACTGAGATCACACAATGCGTAGTTAAAAAGAATTTATATTAAAAAATCTCGCTCAAAAAGGTTAAAAAATAAAAATATTTAAAAACGATTACTGAACAGTTTCCGGGAATCATTGTTCCCCATCATCAGCAAGATCAAATTTTTATTAAACTTTTGATGTAATGATTGATGTAATTAAAATAGAAAGTTTGATCAAAAATGGATTCAGAATAAAATGTCATTTATATAATGTGGAAACGTTATAACAAAGTTCAATTAGTTGTAATTTTTTTTTTTCCATATATATACCCAATAAATTGTTTTCCCCTGTGCTGAGAAATTGATTAAGATCCGTACACTTCCGAAAACAAAGAAGAGGTGAGAAATAAACAAATATACAATAATTTAAAACAGAAGTAATAAACATAAGTGTGTGACTTGAACCCTGACTCTAGTTGTTAAGCTTATTTCATTTCACTCCCTCGGGTGTATTTAATTTTTATAAAAATTTTATCAGTTTCGTTCATAATAAATTGGTCCGATATAAAAGATAGTTATACTAAGTTCAAGTTCAAATACTTTTACAATTTACCTGATCTCAGAAGGGACATTTATATTGCTTCGTAAAATTTAATTATAAACAGTAAAAAATCTTTATCGAAGTACATAATTTATTTTTTAAATTTTATTTAATCTTTTCAGAAGTGAAGTTTGAATTGTTTAATAAAATTGAAAGCAGAAAGTAGAATAGCTCAAGAAAAACATGGATAAAATTATAAAAAGATATAAATTTGAAATATAAATATCAAGAATAATGTAACTATCTTCGGATGAATGCAAAAGAAATTAAGGATTCCAGAAAAAAATATTAACAGAAAAAAAATGAACCAAATAAAAAAAAAAAGAAAATACGGAAAATGTAAATTTCCGTTTATTTATTTCTTTTATTTGTCAGGAATTAAAAACTCTGACGCTAAGTCTTATGATACATGGATAGAAGAAAGAAGATGGAAAGGATATTACGCCGAATAATCTAGTGATAAAGTTGATGAGGAAGATTATTAATCTTTTCGTATGTTCTTCAGGGTAAAAATACATCTAAACATTACAGATGTTTATATTTATTAGAATGTTAACAAAATATCAGTTTATTAAAATGCTCATTACCATAGATATTTTTTCTCAATCATTTTGATCAAACATCCTATTCTACTTACATCAAACATTATCTACTAAAAATTAAAAACCAAAAAATATCATTAAAATTATAAAATAAAATTAGAGATGTCAGTATTTCAACAAAGAATGGTGAATTTTTAAATCTCAATCGTTTTTAGTTTTCACCTTTAATAATTGGATATTTTTGTTCAACCATGCAAAATCATAAAAATCAATCCCTATTTATCTCGAAATACTATCATGTACATCCCATACACATAAAAGACAAAGACTCTTCCTGTTTTCAATTCAAGCTAAGATTTAATGCATCGTGTTTGAGTCACATAAATACTCTACTTATGCTTAAATACTGACATGTTTTATTTTGTCCACGAAGTATAAACACGAGCATTAGTATTTCCAGAACCAAACCATCCTCACAATTTAGAAAACACCGGCGTTTAAGGTAATAACTGAATTCAAACTAATGATTTTTTTTTTAATATTTTCATAGTGTTAACTAGTGTTTATATATATTTACGAATATTTTCAAGTAAATGATGCTTTCCTTGTTAATTACTTTATTTTGAAATTGACATTCTGACCAATTTCTTTTAATAAGTTAAATTAAAAATTAAGGTTTCTAACTGCAACAAATATCTTCTAATTATTAAAATAGAAAATTCCCACGAAATACTTTCAATCCAGACTATATCTATATTGCCAATAAACAGGAATTAATCAAACGAAAAACAATTGCTTTATCTAAAGTGAAATTTCATTAAAAGGAATTCACAGAATAAGTTCTTGAGCTTCTTTTCCATTTCCTTGTCTTCTTTCTAATCGATTAATAACGATTTTTTCATCAAAACCTTAGAATTACTTACAAATGAATCTCTGATTGACTTTTATCTTTATATACAGTAGAACCCCGATTATCCGCGAGTAATTACGAACCTCAAAAAAATCAATATTTAATCCAATACAAAAATAGGGAAAATACAATAGGCCCTACAGTTTGAAGGTCGAGAATTACTGACAGCTTTATTATGCATCATGATCCTATAGGCCTTCTCGGAATTTGTGGATGCAAACGTAGTATAAAGGTTTCTGCTTTACTGTATATATTTTAAAAGTTTTATATATTATGTTTTTTTTTTTACAATAAAACGTAGTTTTTAATGATGAAATATTTTTTTTCGTGTTTACATCTCATTTTTAATCTTTTTTCGGGTTATCCGCGATTATCGTTATCAGCGAAGCCCTTGCCACCCAATTCCGCGGATAATCGGGGCTCTACTGTAGATATAATGTTGATACCATTTCTTCTCATTTGCTACATTTTCAGTAAAACATTTCTCATCTGTGATTGACTCATTTCCATCCTGTGGTTTACTATATTTCCACTTGGTTCACATCATTTAAGTAAAATAGAATCGCAACGATTCCAGAACCAATCAAACTGAATGACAGCGTCTCCAAAGCTGCTAGACTCATAGTAAATCCTATAAATATCCATCTGTAGAGTTTATGAATTACGTTTTCGTACTATTGATTGTATTTTCTAGATTTAGTGAATTTCAATATCATGATTGAACAGAAGGAAGAAATAAAAATGGATCATCAATAGCTGGGACAGAAAAGACAGTATTTAGAATTCAGAAGAAACTTCAGCAATTTTTAAAGAATAAAATTCATTACATTAGCTTAATACTTAAAATCATACTGGATAATCAAATGCATTATTAATGAATCAAGACAATTTAAATGAAGCAAACAATTTTTCTCGTAAAGCTTATCTTTGCACATTAAAGAAATAAAAAAATAAAATTATTTCGTAACCTCTTTTTTTTATTGGTTTAGTAGTAATGTCATGACAATTGATATCAGCTTAAAACTTGATTACTAGATTCTGGATTCAATTCACAGATTTCCCTTAAATGTTTGTCTATTTGTCTTAAAATGTTGATTTGTCTTAAATGTTTCTATTTTTCTTTATAATATGTAGAGTTATTCTTCGTCTTTTTTTTCTTTTTTCTTTTTTTCCGATAGTTTGCGACTTTTACTTTATCTCTGAGCAAAAGGTTAAAACAATTGATTGGTATATAAACAATAATAAAAGCAATTGAACTTGGTTAAAACGTTTCCGCACTATATAAAACAAATTTTACTCGAAATTCCATTTGTGATCAAAGTTGTTACAAAGCTAAAATAAAAATTGGAGAAAAAAACAATTTTTTTCGTTTTCAATAATTTTTTTTATTTTTTACTCAGCCAAAAAAAACTCATTTTGAAACGATAGTTGATGTTGTTTTGAAATATATAATACTTAAACTTAAAAGGGAAAGGCACTTCTGTTTTAATAATTCAAGGTAAGATTTTCAGTATAAATACGGGCGTTATTATTTCGAAAGCAGATCCAATATCCCAAATTCTGAAAGCTGCTGAATGAGGTAATAGACTCCACCGACAGAAGAAAAGAAGATTGAGGATTGGATCATGGAATGTGAGAACTCTTCTTCAAGCGGGGAAGTTGGAAAACTTGAAGGAAGAAATGAGAAGAAACAGAGTGGATGTGAAGGGAATATCAGAAGTGAGGTGGGCAAATAGTGGTGAGTTGGTGAGTGATGAATTTAGAATGTTTTATTCAAATGGTGAATGTAAAGGAAGTCATGGTGTTGGTATACTACTGGGACCATGTGTAAAAGATAAAGTGATATCAGTGCGTTATGTAGATGACCGGATGATAATGGTGAGACTACAAGGGAAAAAATTGGACTTAGTCTTGTCTTGTCTTGAACATCTTAGGTATAGACAATGATTGTCTGTTCCTAGCTCTGAAGATGATTTTGGTCTTTCCATCGTAGTTTTGGTCGTCCTCTGTCTCTTTTTCCTTTGGGCTGATATTTCAAAATCAAATTTGGAATCTTGTCGTTAGATAGCCTTTTTACATGGTTAAGCCAATTTTTTTGGTAATTTTGAATTTCTTGAATTAAACTTGGAGTTTTAAGTTGGGCTCGAATATCATAACTTTTCTTTTTGTCGAGACGTGTAAATCCTAATAAAGGTCTCAGAAATTTCATTTGTGCAGTTTCCAATCTTTGTTTGTTTCTTTGTTTTAGTATCCAGGTTTCACTCCCGTATTTAATTGCTGCTTTGGCTGTAATATTATGTAATCTTAGTAGTGTTTCTTTCGTCATTTGTTTTCCAAATCTTCTTCTAATTATTCCATTCATTCTGTTGTATGTCTGTATGTTTGATATCAGGCTTGCCTCATCGTTATAACATGAAATTATGTTTCCTAAATATTTAAACTCTGATACTTGTTCTATTATTTTTCCATTAATTACAATTTTCACTCTTTGTATTTGTTTTCCACACATTGCCATGGATTTTGTTTTTAATTCCGAAATTTTCATTTTATAATTTTTTGAGATAGTATTTAAATGATTTGCTCCAATTTGAAGTTCATCTTCTGAATTTGCTATCAAAACTTGATCGTCAGCATATAGTAATGTCTTCAATTTTTTATCTTTTGTGATCTGGATACCATTTTTATATATTGATTTCCATTCTTTTAGAATTCTATTATATGTTGAAAAGTATTGGGGAAAGTCCACATCCTTGTCTCACTCCTTTATTTACAGTTAAAGGCTCTGATATTTTCCCGTTCATGAATTTTATATTAATTTTTGTTTCTCTATATATACTTCTAATTACATCAATTAATTTCTTCGGAATTTTATCTTCTTCCATAATTTTCCACAGTAAATTTCTGTTTAGGTTGTCATAAGCTTTCTCGTAATCAATGAAAAGTAGGTATGTTGGCAAATTAAACTCTCTTCTTTTTTCAAGTAATTGCTGCAATGTGAATATAGCATCTGTACATCCTCTTCCTTTCCTAAATCCACACTGTTCTTCTTCTAAATAAGTATCTGTATCAGAAGATGAATTGGACTTAGTGCTAGTGCAAATTTACATGCCACATAGTGGATTAGAAGACGAGAAAGTGGAAGAAAACTACGAGAAGATAGAAGAAATAGTTGAGAAAGAGAAGAAGGGTGCATGTGTAATCCTAATGGGCGACTGGAACGCAGTAGTAGGAGAAGGACAAGATGGAAAAACGGATAGAAAATTTGGACTGGGAAAAAGAAATGACAGAGAAGAATCTTTGGTAAATTTCTGTAAACGGAATGAAATGATTGTTGGAAATACGTTATTCCAACAGCATAAAAGAAGACGATACACGTGGACATGCCCAAGGGATGACAGTAGATATCAGATAGACTATATACTCGTACAGGAAAGATACCGAAATTGCTTAAAAAATGCAAAGACTCTACCAGGAGCGGATATTAATTCAGATCATGTCCTACTGATCGGCGAAGTAGATATTCGTCTGAAAAAGATAAGAGGAAGGCAAGTGACGAAGAAGTTTGATAAGAACGAAGAGGAAAAAAGAAAATTTGAAGAACATTTTCAAAAGAACGCCTCTAAATTAGAATCCGCACCTGAAAATAGTAATGAATACTGGACTCATCTAAAAAGCTGCATACAGGAAACAGCAGAAGAAACAATAGGATACAGAGAAGGTAAGAATAATAAGAAACCTTGGGTCACAGAAAAAATGTTGGAGAAGATGGAGGAAAGGAGAAAATGGAAAACCATCAACACAGAAGAAGGTAAAAGAAATTACAAGAAACTAAACAACGAACTAAGAAGAGTAACTGATAAGGCGAAGGAAGACTGGATGAAACAGAAATGTGAAGAAGTAGAGGATCTAGAGAGAAAAGGAAGATATGATTTAATGTATCGGGAAGTAAAATGTTTGGATTTCACAAATAAGAATAAGAAGTCCATGTGGTTGATAGAAGACGAAATCGGCAATGAAATAACCGACAAACAAGGAATTTTGAACAGATGGAAGAAGTATGTAGAAGAATTATATGAGACAGGGAATCGTCCAGATTACTTAGCTACAGAAGATGAAACAGCTGTATCAGAAGACGAAAAAGGATGTTGTATTCTAAGGGAAGAAGCTGAGCTAGCGATTAGGGAAATGAAGAATGGGAAAGCAACAGGAGTTGATGGAATACACATTGAATTAGTAAAATGCTTGGGTGAAGACAAGAAGCAAATACTATCATTATGCAATGAAATATATTGGTGTGGATTAGAAAGAGAGAAGGCTAATAACTAATCTTTATATGAAACAACGAGTCAAAGTCAGGATAGGAGAAAAATTGTCAGATGGAAGTGGAATAGGGAGAGGGGTGCGACAAGGATGCCCTCTTTCACCTACGCTGTTCAACATCTACTTGGAGGAGTTAGTGAAGAACTGTTTTCAGAACATGGGAGGGGTGATAGTAGGAGGAAGAAGAATAAAGTGCATAAGATTTGCTGATGATATGACATTGTTAGCAGAAGAGGAGATGATACTAAGGGATATGTTACTGCAGCTGAATGACAGCTGTGAGCAATATGGAATGAAGATAAATGTAAACAAGACAAAGACTATGGTTATCGGAAGAAAGACAAAGAAGATAAACATAAGTATTCAGAATGAGACATTGGAACAAGTGAACAACTTTAAATACTTAGGGTGTACTATAAGTGGTGATATGAGCTGCTGCCAAGAAGTCAAGAGGAGGATAGCAATAGCAAAGGAGGCTTTTAATAGGAAAAGGAGCATCTTCTGCGGACCTCTGGAAAAAGAACTAAGGAAGAGACTACTGAAGTGCTTTGTGTGGAGTGTGGCATTGTATGGGACAGAAACATGGACATTACGACGCAGTGAAGAGAAACGACTAGAAGCATTTGAAATGTGGATATGAAGAAGAATGGAGCATGTGAAATGGACAGACAAAATAAGAAATGAAGTGTGCTAGAAAGAGTGGGTGAAGAAAGAATAATGCTGAAACTGATCAGGAAAAGAAAAAGAAACTGGTTGGGTCACTGGCTGAGAAGAAACTCCCTAATGAAGGATGCACTGGAAGGAATGGTGAACGGTAAAAAAGTTCGAGGCAGAAGAAGATTTCAGATGATAGACAACATTAAGGTAAATGGATCTTATGTGGAGACGAAGAGGAAGGCAGAAAATAGGAAAGATTGGAGAATGCTGGGTTTGCAGTGAAGGACCTGCCCTTGGCAGAGAACTATGAATGAATTTCTCCTACTTGAAAAATAATAATGTTTTTTTTACATAATTTGATACTTTTCACTTATTTTTATGTATATTTTCTAGGAAATTATTCTGTTTTTCTTAACTCCTTTATTATAAATGCCACCTCAGAAAATAAAATATAGATCATAAAAGTTTCTAACAGCAAAAATACATTCAGTTTTCTAATTACTAAAGAAGAAAATTGCAAAGAATTACTTTCAATCTAGTGTCTATCTACGTTACTAGTAGAAATTGTTAAATAAAATAATCAATTATTATCTTCTTTATAATACAGTCCAATCAAAAGGAATGCAAGAATTCTTTTTTTCGAATGTCAAATAAAAAGCAAAAATTAATTTTTAGTCATTATTTCAAATTAGTTATTAACGATTAAGATTTTGCATCAAAAACTAATAATTACTTTAAAAGAACTCAACCATTTTCTAATCTATTTCATCTTTGTCTACAAATGTAGAAACTTTTTATATGAATCTGAAGTAAATAATTGTATTTAGAAATATAAAAAATTCATAGTCAGTTTTTTTCGATTAATCATCGAAATGGATAATAATCTTTTTAAGCATAAATTTGTGTTACATCTTTATTTTTTTGATCATTTTTGTAATTACATATAGATTAAAGAATTTATTAGGAACATTAAAGCAGAATTTCCCAAATTTTTTACTATTAGCTTCGTAATATTCCGAAGTCATTTTCGATTATGCTTCCAATTCCTTAAAGGACGTACAGTTATAAATTATTGATCCTTTCTTTTTTTTTAAATCATAAATGAAACAAAAAAATCATGAATATCAACAGTAAACGTTTTCTATTACTAAGCAAAATTAATAAAATCCAATTTATTTAAAAGAACAATATTTTAATGACATTTAAGCGCGTTAATTTTCACTTTGAATTTTAGAAAACACTTCAAACCCTAATTTTTTACATTAATTTTGAATAGAAATAGGATTTAATTGTAGTAATTAAAAATCCTATTTGTATTTTTACATTAAATAATAAATGTTGTGGAGAGAAAGCCTGGATTTTTAATAAATAAAAGCTGCTTTTAATGTTTCATTTAAATCATATTCCTAATAATCCTAACAGTCTTCATTAAGAAAGGTAGCAGTAACCCAATATGTAATTTCTAAAATGTTTACTGTCAGTTAGTAAATTTTATAAACTTGATGTATATACATTACTTCAAGTTTCCTATTTTTATTTACAGGAAAATCACTAGAACAGTGAAAGATGCGTTGTCTTTTTGTATTCTGTCTTCTGTTTATTATTCTCGGAGCAGTTCACGTTCAAGGACAAAATGTTGCTGATGTAAATGCTAACGTTTCACCAGGTAAAAACAATTGCTATCAACAGATCAACTAAAACCAAATGAAATCATAACCAATTAGTAAAACTTGATTCTATTTACTAATGGAAACTGAAAATGCAAAATACAAGACATATGACTCTAAGAGAGTGTAGATTTTTTTACAATCCTACAAATCCTCTTCTTTCTAAATTCTTTTTATTTTATTTTTTTAATTATTAAATTCAGTTCAAGTTTATTACATAATCCTAAATGCAAATTTAAACAAATGAAAAAAGTTTGAAGCTAAATTATTTTTACTAAGAATGATAAGAAATAATATGAAATCATTCAAAATCATTTAAAGTTAATTACTAAATTATTCTTAATTATCTACTTTAGTAGAGAAATCTTTCTGAACTAATATAATCTCATTTATATTGTTTTGATGAATTCTATTTGCTCTCTTTTATTTAAGTTCATGTTAAGGTGAAGTGAAGCTTACAACCCCTAGAAGCAGAACATTTACCGTATATGCTCCAATAAACGCAGAGGCTCTTATTGTGGCCTGTCTCTAATAAGCGCCGGGCTGCAGAGAGACACGGCCAAGCAGTAGCCGGTCTCTAATAGTAGCCGGGTCTTTCATATTTGCCTACCAGTACTAGTGTAAGAAGTCCGTATCTTTATACCTTACGATACATTGCCATACAAAATGCCGCCGTAACGGCCATTTGACATTGCCTTTAAGATTCACTTGGTGGAATACGCGAAAGAAACTGCCGGTGAGGCGGTCGCTCGTCATTATGGTGTTGATCCGAAAAGAATCAGAAAGTAGAAGAAACAATAAGATAATCTTGTGTCTGCGAAAGTGGACAAAGGTGCAAGCAGAAAGCGGAAATTAAAGTAGCTGTTTGTAATATTAGCCGGTAATTACGTGTAAAAATATTGCGATCTGAAGCTTTTCGTTATTAATGGCCGGCGTCTAATAGCAGCCGGTCTCTATTAAGCGCCGGGAGCCGAGGCTAGTTTTACAAATAAACGCCTGGGGCCTCTATTGGAGCATATACGATATCCTAAAATACTTTTCAATTTTCTTAATCTGTTATTATAAGAAAAGAGTAGTTTGTTACAGTAATTATGAGTCAATAAAATTATTTCTTAAAGAAGAATTTTTGCCAAATAGTATTTTCACATAAAAAATAATCTTTCTTAAAAAAAAATCCAAATTTAATAAAATGTTTAATTAAACAATTAAATTAAGTGAAGAACAGTTGTAAGTTGTAAGTTGTATTTTCTTGAGTTGTTTTCCAAGAGATCAATGTGTGACTCCAAAAATTTTTTGAAGATTGTTTTGGTTTTCACTTTCTCATATAATTTATTTG
>JAFIDM010041596.1:0-10420 GCA_023159025.1 Thereuonema tuberculata
AAAAAAAAAATATTTGAGTGAGGTAATAGAAAAAGATAAATTCATAGCATCGAATTCACTTCCTTCAAATGTAAATAAAATTGAAGGAAATATAAAAAAATATGGATGACTGATAATTTATTTAGACATATTAAAGAAAAAGATAAATTATTTCAAAAGTATAAAAATAACAAAGTTAATAAACAATACCATAAGGAATATAAAATGAAAAGGAATTGGACTGACAGTTATATAAAAAAAGTAAAAAAAATATTATAATAAATTAAATGAAAATATTAAAAATGGAAAAAGTTATTGGAAAATAATACATTCTGTAATAAATAATAAAGATGATTTAACTGCAAACAATAACTTGGAGAAACATTTCAGCGAAAAGGATTACATATCACTCTTTTAGAAATGGGAAAATGTTTTGTAAATATTGGAAATGTTGAAACTTGCAATTATAATACTATTCAGTCTTCAAACTCAATGATTATATTACCTCCTACTGAAAAAGATGTATTAGAAATAATTAAAAATATGAAAAATATGACAACTTTATGGTAAAGGATATTAAAAAAATTGCTGATGATATTCCACAAATTATAACTATTCTAATTGATATTATTACTAAAGGTGTTTATCCTGATAAGTGGAAAGTGTCCAAATTAAATCCTATTCACAAAAATGGAAATTATATTGACATAACTAATTACAGGCCTTCGATGAATAAGGTTATATCAGAACTAGTTACCAGATGGCGTTACTGTACTGTCTCTGCGTTAATTGCAAATCATTACCGCCATCTGGTGTTTGATAGTAAAACGACCAAATTTTGGAATCAAATTTAGCCCACTTTGCGGCCGATTCCGCGCCTAAGATTCATGTTATTTAATTAACACAATATAATGATTCATTCTGCAAAGTTTCATTACAATCTGAAACAGTAAGGTTGGAGAGGTTTCCTTGTGAGTAACCTGAGTCACTCAGAATCTGCTCATGCCTCCAAAATGGCGGTGTCCTTGACTGTGTCAAGGAGCGTCTCTTCGCGACGGAGCATACAACGACTAGCTTAAACTGATGAGTGCTGCCATCTAAAGGCAAGTTTTATAACTGATAGTTACTACTTTTCCCAAGAGATGCCACAACAAACAACTTTATTTTCGAGTTCCTTTCCCTTATCATGTAAGTCACTGTACTTTATTTCACAAAATACTTCACAGATTATCTCACAGATCAGAATTAATTCCGCAGATCATATTTTTTTCCTAATGATTTATATTATTATTACTATTATTATTATTATAATTTTTAAAACTTTGGTTTTGATTTTAAATGCTTTTCCATACAATATATGAAAGGCAATTTCTGGCATAAAAAATAAAAACAACATGAACATCTGTGATTTAACTACCAATTACAAATAGTTCTGAATAGATTTTAAATGTTTGTTCAGTTTCTCAATTTTGGCAAAATTACTAAAAAGTTCTTGAAAATCTACATCCTTAATTTGTTGCCCTGAAACCATTTTTCTTTCTTTTTCTTTTTTTATTTTAAAGTCGTAAGAAAAAAAGAAAGGCAAAAAAAGTATAATATCTGCTGAATAAAAATACAAATTTTACGTGTTACAAAAAAAAAAAATAATAATAATTCTATCCGCATTACTTTAATCAGATTACTTTTAATCTTACCAATGAAATTTGTGGATTAACTAAAAGGATTAGTATCCCTTGTTCGACCTGTGTGTTTCAGTTCTTCCTTCCTTGATCGAATTTGGCCGACTAGGGACCACGGAACTAGCTCAACCTGACAACGTCAGAGCGAAGCTAGTGAAAGTCAAGAAGGGGGACGAGATTCACATCCTATCCAGGATAACCCTGAGATAGTAAGTCCCAGGGAGGAACGGACGAAACACAAAAGAAGAAAGAAAGAAACAGCCATGCCAACACTTGGAATTGAACCGAGGTTCCGACACAACGGACACATGGCAGACCGCCGTCTAGATCGCTCGGCCATGCCGGAACGGCTTGTTTCAGTTCTATTGGGTTTCTATGAGAATTTCTATTACCTTGTGGCGCTGATTTTTCCACAAGGGAAAGAACTTGAAAATATAAAGTAAATCGTCTTTTATATTTAAATATGCATTTGAAGAAGATTCATCCATCAAAAATGTTATTGGAGTCATTACTTTAGACAAATAGATTGACTGAATTGATGAGACTCACTTAAAATCATGAATAACTAAGAATGGGATATAATTAACCCTAATCAATTTTGGTAGTACATCAATAATAAGCCCAGCAACAAAGATACTCACATCATGTACTATAAAAATAATTCATTTATTAACAATGAAGATACTGCTGCTGCCTTTGCCGATTACTTTCAATCTGTTTATCAACCCTCCTCCTCTATAAACATCACCAATCTTATTAATAATAATAATTTAAATAACAACTCTGTGGCCTTTGATATTTCAATTGATGATGTAACCAATGCTTTCAAACTTCTTAAACCTAAAAAAAGTGTTGGTCCAGACCTCATTCCTCCCTATCTTCTGAAAGGTTGCAGTCACCTACTCACACTTCCGCTTCACTATCTATTTTCTCTATCTCTTAAGTTAAATACTTTTCCTTTCTTATGGAAACTCTCTAAAATTACTCCTCTGTTTAAAAATGGCGACAGATCTCAAATTACCAACTATAGGCCTATCGCAATTCTTTCTGCTCCTGTTAAACTATTTGAGATTATCTTACATAAACAATTGTATCAAATGGCACAAACCCTTATTACTGACACTCAACATGGATTTTTACCTAAGAGATCAACTGTCACAAATTTAGTAAATTTTACTCAATCTATCTCAAATTCTTTTGATAATAAGAAGCAAGTTGATATTCTCTATACAGATTTCGAAAAGGCATTTGATAAAGTCGATCATCAACTGCTGCTTAATAAACTCTCAGGTTTTGGTCTGAATCAGAATACAATTCAATTTCTTTACTCCTACACTACTGAAAGAAAACAATTTGTATATTACTATGGTACAAAATCCTCCGATTTTATTGTCAACTCTGGAGTACCTCAAGGCTCCAACCTTGGGCCTCTTCTCTTCATTCTTTTCATTAATGATCTTCCATCTATCTTGCGGAATACGCACTGTCTAATGTATGCTGATGACTGCAAATTCTTTAAAGAGATCTCTACTGAAGAAGATTGTATCGCTCTACAGAAAGATATGGATAGTATTTATAATTGGTCTGTAAATAATAAACTTTTTTTCAACATTCCTAAATGTTCCATAATTTCTTACACAACAAAGAAAAAAATGATTACTTACAATTACACTCTAAATTTCATCACATTAACCAGGAAAAAGGATATCAAGGATCTTGGTGTTTTCTTCACTTATAATCTTTCATTTCATTATCACTACGAACATATAACAAATAAAGCCAATAAACTACTTGGCTTTGTAATTCGTCAAGGAAGCATCTTTCGCAATATCTCTACACTAATCTTACTTTACAATGCCTTTGTCCGCTCTAATCTCGAATATGCTTCAATTGTATGGTCTCCACATCAACAACACTCAATCAAATTAATTGAAAAAGTTCAAAAAAGATTTCTCAAATACCTTTTTTTCAAAATGTATGGTTTTTATCCTGACCTTATTAGCTACGATACTTTATTATCTTATTTTAAAATTGAACCTTTAACGTTGCGTAGACGAAGTGCCTCTCTTCTTTTTCTTTATAAGCTCCTTAATAAGAAGATCCATAATTCTATATTACTAGGTCAAATTAATTTCAATGTAACTACCACACGGAGTCGAAGTAGATCCCTTTTCTACACACCCTCTGTGCGATCTAACAGACACAAAAATTCGCCTGTTATTAGAATGTGCGACGAATACAATCGTCAGTGTCGTAATCTTGACATTTTTAATATGAATCTTAAGTCTTTCAAATTAGCCATTGTTTAGAGTCATCGGATTCCCCTACTGTTCCTTTTCTCTCCCTTTACCTATCTTTCTTTCAATTACCTCTACCTCCCCCTTCTTTCCTTCTTCAGTCCTTATTTCTTTTTTTTCCCAATATCTCTAGATGTTTCTGTAGTTATTCTTATATATATCTTATGTATATATGTATATATATTTTTTTTCCATTATTCATGTGTTTCTTTTTGCATGTTTGATATACTTTGTATTTCCTTTATATTTGTTTTCTGCTTTTATAATGATTTTTTTCTATTTAAATTGTTTATTTGTTTTTATATTTGTTTATATCCTTTTATGTTAGTTTATTTTTTATTCTTTTATTATTTTTTTTTAGAGATACTGTAACTGGGTATAGTCCCGTTGTATCTTCCTTACAAAATAAAATAAAAATAAAATAATTATCAATTAAAAAATAATTAAAAATAAAACAAACTGCAGTTATTAATTCAGTTATTACGAAAATGAATTTCCGCTGATAACAACGATAGAACACAATTTCAAGATATTAATGAGTCCCTTTTTTGAATTTGGGACTGGAGAAAATATTTTTGAAATCTTCATTATCTCCAAGAGCTCAACTTCTCAATAGCTTAAAGCCCTTAAAAAATCAACGTTATGACCTATATAATTCGTAAATATTTAATTTTTATAGTAAATGTGATCAATATTGTCAACGAAGTTCTATTTAGGATGTATAACTCTTAGGATGGATGGAGTTATTATATTAATGCAGTTTATTTTGACGCTTTTTAAACCCTTATATTAATAAACTTAAGAATGTTTTTAATTACACACTAATTTTAATAATCATTGTTTTCAATAAAATATTTATTGAAATAATTATCATCAAATATTATTAGTTTCTTAAAACAGAAATTCAAGAAGTATTATTCTTGTTTTTAGATTAGTGCTGCCATCTGAAGACAAGTTTTCCAATTACAATAGTTGCTACTTTTCTCAACAGATGTCGCCACAAATTTCAGGTTCTACCAATGAGGTAAATAAACAACATAGAGAGGCTATCTGTTAAAGTCACTGTATGGTCTTTGTGTCCATAGACAAGTATGGAAAGCGATTGATCTTGGCATTTGCCGACAATACGAATACGCGATTGGCTGAAGACCACCACGTGACCCCATGTCCGCCATTTTCGAGATATCGCTTAACTTCTGCTCGACGACATTACATTAGACGCTGATTTTGCGAGGCGACTATATCACTTGCTCATACTTTTTATCATTTATTTTTTTGTAAAATAGAATGCCTGGTTGTGCCGCCTTCGGGTGTAGCAACAGAACTGGGCTTTTTTTTTGCTTTCCGACGGGAGGACGAAATAAACGTCGTTTGAAATGCTCGCTCGACATCGTTGGCAGGAAAGATTTTGTGTATAAAAATGCAAGACTCTGTGAAGTAAGTATTTATTTTCTTCTAGAATACGTTTATTATTTATAAAAAAATAACCTCTATTTTTAAAACAATAACCTCTATTTTTAAAACAATAATTGTTGTTTTCCTGTAATTACAGAAACATTTCACAGAAGATCAATTTGAAAAACATCGTCTTACGGGAAACGAAAATTAAAACCAAATGCTGTGCCCATGATTTTCGTCCATCGTCCTGAGTGTGAAGCTGCTGAGAATTCCAGCTTGCCACGATGTTATCACAAAACTAAGAGACCAGTATTTTAAAACAAGAATTTATTTTATGATCAGTAAAATTAATATTCAACAGAAATTGAAAAGGAACTGTTATGGGAGCAGCATGGCCTTCGAAACATAGAAATGAAATTGGCACTTACGTATTTTCTATTATATTATGTATTTACTATTATATTATATTTTAGTATGTTTGTTTCCTTATATATTTTATTTATTTATTTATTAATAATGAAGATACAACGGGCATACACCCAGTTACAGTATCTAGTAAAAACACAAAAACAAAACAAAACAAAAAAACAAGTACTGTACATAGAAAAATAAATATGGTGAAAATAACATTTACTCTTAATGTTTTTATTATCTTGTTCAATAAATATGTATTTATTTCACTGGTTTGTATGTTGTTTATATATTCTTCTGTAAAAAATTTCATTATGTGAATACTAGTAAAAATAATTAAACATAAGTAGGTTAGAAATTCTTTAACTGTATTTTATTTTTTGGATTCATTTAAGTAAATATTAAATAAATTTAGTTCCATAATTCAAGACGAATCCAATTAAAACGGTTTTTTCGTTAATAATGTTAATGATCGACAATTCACTACGTTACAATTAATTATAAATTAACAACCTTCAGGTACCTAATTTACTCAGGAAAATTGTATATGTACAATTAGACGAACTAACGTGATATTCACGCAATAAATGAATACAAAAATATACGTTAAAACACATAGACTAATTTTTTTTGCTTGAAAATTTTACTCGTGTTACTTGTAGTTTTGAATAATAAAAATTACTCTTTAGTTGTATTAATTTTTAGAATCCACATTTGTTTCGCAATTTCTACGCAGCATTTGTATCAACATTATCAACGAAAGGTAGGAAACGAAATGTTATTAGTATTATAGACAAAATAGTTTATATATATATATATATGTGGGCCCGGTAGCCGAGTGGGTAAGGGCGCTTGGCTGCGGGTTGGAGGTAGCGGGTTCGATTCCCGGCCTCGGCGGAGGACGGGAATTTTTCCACGCTTCTTTGTCCTCCAAACGGGCCCTAGGGTCTACCCAGCCCTCTGTAGAATGGGTACCGGGTTTCTTTACCGGGAGTTAAAGGCGGGTGAGCGACGGGCCGACCCCCCGTCCTCAACTTTGCCCGTAGGTTCTGAACACTGGAGCCTACCCTCCAGCTGCATTGCGTGGTCCTCTGGGCCTGATCGCAACTTTAACTTATATATATATATATATAATTTATATTTTTATTTTATTTTTTTCATGATTTATCACAATTTTTTTTTATTTTTACTCATTTTAACTACTAACATAAGTTTTGATATGAAAGTAAAAGAATTCGTCTATAATGAGCTAACTACCATAAATCCACGATTTTGACATTAAATAAACATTGTAGATAAGGTTTATAATGATATTACTATAAAGTTCCTTCAAATACAATGAAAAAACAAATTAAACGGAAAACGTCGTTAGCGCTTTGCGTGACTCGCGGCAGTGCGTTTTCTCGAAAATGGCGCCGTACGGAGAGATGTCCATACTTGTCTTTGGACACAAAGACCATACAGTGACTTTACTATCTGTGAGTTTACAGCGCTCCTGGTGGCAGCAATAAGTACTTCTGGCAGCCATGTTCTTTAACGAATACTCCATGGTTTGGCGATATGGAAAACACGTGTTTTTGATCGAATGAGAAAATAAAAGTATTGCTGTTTATCGTATATCATGCCCAGTGTGTGTTCAGCGTACAATTGCAAGAATAGGAGTGATAAAACTAGTGATATATCGTACTTTAGGTAAGTTTGAAATGTTTTTTAATTTAAAATATTTGTAGCATACTAATACCTCGACGATTGTCTATTTTTACAGAGTAAATGGATTAAACATGGTTGTGATTGCTAGTTACGAACTTATTTTATAGTTTTTGAAACTTTAAGTATAGATAACCAAATAAATATGAATGTACCGTATACATTGTGTTTCAGATTTCCATTGAAAAACAAAGAGCTAACAAAACAATGGGTAGTCAACATGAGGCGGGATAAATGGCAGCCCACGCAGTACAGTTATATATGTTCAAGTCATTTTGAAGACAGATTTGTATATAAAACAAATGACCAGAAGCGACTTCTGGCTAACGCCATCCCGACCATATTTGCATTTCCGGAGCATCTCAAGAAACCACAAACTACTGTAAGGAGAGCTCCAAGAAAACGTCCAATCGTAGAGGAATCAGCGTCCCCTGAAGGAAACACATCAGGTACAATAGGCCACCAGAATTTTGTTATTGTAGTACAAATATTAATAACTTCAAAATTTTACAAATAAAATGAACAATGGCAATAATTGTAGTCAGTATTTCTAAAGTAAATTCATTTATACATTTCCCTAAGTTTTCACAATAACGTGAAATGAAGTGATAATTGTTATTATAAATAAATTGTAACACAATACCAATAACATAATTATGATTTCTGTAGGTGAGAGTGTGCACCACAATCAGAACATGGACCACACCTATTGCTTGCCAAGTCCAAAGAAAATGAAATTGAAGTATGATGCATTACAAGAAAGACATGAGAAACTGAGGAAACAAACTAAGCATGCAAAACAAGCTCTCTCAAGAAAGAAGAAGCAAATTGTAAAGTATGAAACACTGGTGGCTGGTTTGTATAGGAGACTTAAGGACTCTGCATCTGAAGTGCTAGTGTGTGAAAAAAGCAGTGATATTTTGAAATAACTTGTTGCTTTGCAAGGGAAATGTTCTGTCCCTGAATACCCCAAAGATTTGAAACAATTTGCTCTAACATTACAGTTTTATTCGGCAGAGGCATACAGGTATGTCAGGAAATTTGTAAAACTGCCTCATCCTCGAACACTTCGAAGATGGGCAACTTCAGTAGATGGTAGTCCAGGGTTTACTGAAGAGAGTTTCAAAAAAATAACAAATGAGGTAGAGAACAGTTCAGACCCTATCCTTGTTACACTTATGTTTGATGAAATAGCTATAAAAAAAGATTTGGTATGGGATGTGAATAAGGTTTGCGATTATGTTGATTTAGGACAAGGATGTGAGGAGAGTGATGACTGCCAGGTAGCAAGAGAAGCATTAGTATTTATGGTAACTGCACTTAACAGGAGTTGGAAAATTCCTGTAGGGTATTGTTTGATCAATGGTTTATCAGCAACTATTAAACTTAATATATTGCAGCAGTATCTACGAAAACTGGAGGACACTGGAGTATGTGTAGTTGCTGTGGTGTGTCATGGTGCTGCAAACAACAGGTCAGTCATGAGCAAATTAGATATTAAAATGGATACGATAAATCCTCAATGTTGGTTCCCCCATCCCTCAGATAAAAACAAAAGGGTATGTTGTTTTTTTGATGTAGCGCACATATTGAAGCTGTGGAGGAACACACTATCCGAAAAGAAATTATTGATAGATGGTGATGGTCAGCAGATTAAATGGGAATATTTTACTAGTCTACTCACTGTGCAAGAAAAAGAAGGCTTACATGCAGCAAATAAAATAAGGAGATCCCATATTGCATATGAGTCACAGAAAATGAAAGTGGCACTGGCTGCCCAAACACTTAGTAATTCTGTGGCTAATGCAATGATTTTTTTTGTAGGGATATACGTTTACCCGAGTTTGTCAATTGTGAGGGTACAGTTAAATTCATAAAAATGGTTGATACAGCATTTGATTTATTGAATTCCTGCAATGTAATGAACAAAGGTACAAAAACACCAGTGTTTATAGGCAATAAAACGACAATTTGTAATACTATAGAAAAATATAAATAGTATTTTATAACTTTGAAACTGTGTGATGGAAGTCTCGTTTACTTGTTAGGTAGGAAAATGGCTATATGTGGTATTGTTTTGGATCTCTTGAGTTTGCGGCAACTGGCTGAAATGACTTTATGGAATGACTCTCCAGCACTCAAATTTATATGGACGAGGAGATTAAGTCAGGACCATTTGGAACTGCTATTTTCTTGTATTCGTAGAAGTGGGGGAAATAGGAATAATCCAAATGCATTACAATTCAGGGCAGCCTACAGAAAATGTTTACTTACACAAGTGGAGCCCTCACAAAATGGTAACTGTAGTCCTATTGAAAGAGACTTGGAAGCACTTTTGGTACCCATTTCAAATCAGACATTAAATTCAGACAGTAATGGTCATTTTGATCATGATTATGTACCTGAATATGAAATGTTATCACTCTATTCTGAAAAGGTAATAGAATATATTGCTGGAAGTATTATAAGACAGGTCTGTAAGAAACTGAATTGTGTAGGTTGTTTGAAGGTTCTTCTTGCTCCTGAAAATGAGAAAAAAACAGGGTTAATCGCAATAAAGGATGTTAAGAACAGTCTGTACAACCCAGCAGCAGATGTTGTCAAGCTGTTTAACGTGGCAGAAAGAGTGTTAAGGACGTATGACATGGTGATTGGGAAAAAGAATTTGTTATTAAGATTGTATATAGATGTGTTTAGAACGTTAAGGAATAGGCCTATTTTGTTTTCTGGAAATCAGCATCTGATGGTTTCATCAGAGTTTGGAGAGGAAACGCATTATGCTGCTTTAATAAAGATGTTGTTAAGGCATTATTTCAATTGTAGGTTGCATCATTTGTGCAAAACTAAATCAATGGAAGTAAGGGGAAAACAGGTGAGACAAATGTTCATAAAGTTAATATTGTTTAAAGGCCAATGAGTGTTTTGGGAAATATGCCTGGGGTTTCATGT
>JAFIDM010041597.1:0-10420 GCA_023159025.1 Thereuonema tuberculata
TAAGTACTCTAATTTCATCTAAATAGGGATACAAACTGAAAACAATAATTAATTGAAGTGAACTGAACTTTTGAATTTATTTGATTAAATAAGCCAGTGAAAATATTAAGGCCGTATTTTGTAATTTAAAGATGGAAGAGTTTATTAGCAGAAGACCTCGTGCAGGTAGTGTGGGTAGTTTAAATTCCTCTAGATCTTGCATTAAAGATAGAAATGATTCAAGAAGCCAGCTGGATATATTTGCTACTAGAAGTAATATAAGTAGATCTCCCCCGGAGAAAAGACCAAAAAGAAATACTGAAGCGGAGAGTCAATTATCAGCGTTACAGTCAGAAGAGGCCATTAACAAGGTAGCAAGGGAAAGGGAAGAAAATAAGCTGAGTGATAATTTCCAAGAAAATATATTAAAAGTTCTTCAAGAATTGAAGAAAGATATAGAAGCAGTCAAAGAAGAAACAAAGCTAATTAAAATAATAAAAGAAGAAAATGAACTCTTTAGAAATAAAATGATATATCTAGAGCAACAGGTAAAGTCACTTAAGGAGGAAGAAACGAAGAAGGCGTTAGAAAAAGAGAAATTGGAAAGAGAAATTAAAGATTTAAAAGAAAAGGTGATAGAAATGGAAAATAGAGGAAGAAGAAACAACGTAGTCTTCTATAGAATAAAGGAAGAAATTGAGGAATCATGGGAACAAACGGAAGAAAAAATAAAAGAAATATGTAGAAAGTCACTAGGAGTGGAGGTCCAATCCATCGAAAGAGCACATCGATTAGGAAAAAGAAATACAAAGGACACTTTTAAGGTACGACCGATTATTGTAAGATTCTATGACTGGAAGGAAAAAGAAAAAATTATAAGAAATAGATCTAACCTTAAAGGTACGAAGATTTATTTGGATGAAGACTTTTCAGCAGAGACTAGAGCAATAAGGAAAAAGTTAATAGAAATTATGTTATAAGAAAGGAGAAAAGGAAACTCAGCGAAAATTATTTTTAATAAGCTAAAGGTAAATGATAAAATATGGTCGTCTGAAGAATGGATGAGAAAAGCTAAATCAGAAGAAAGGGGGAGAGTAAATGAAATAGGGGTGAAGAATAGTGAAGGAAAAGACTCAAAAAACGAGAAATCATAATTAACCAAGGTGAAGAAAGCTTAGAAGGTTATCAACACAGGTTTCAAAAACCTGAAAAATGGTTAAGTTGTAATAGTAAAGGAGAAGAAAGTAATTTACAACCAATGAATGGAAAAAAGAAAAAGAATTCCAATAAGGAAAAAGTTAAAAATAACGTTCCAACGATAACAGCCTGGAATGTGAATGGTTTAATGAATAAGGATAATAGTGATTTAAGGAAAGTGTTAAATGACTTCGATGTAATAATTTTAATTGAAACATGGTTGTTAAAAGCTGAAAATATTGAAAATATTTAAGTAATAGATATGAATGGAGTCATAAATTAGCAGATAAACAAAGTAAATTTGGAAGACCAAGTGGGGGCATTAGTTTAGGAATAAATAAGAGCAACAGTATTAAATTCGTGTCGCAAAAGATTTATGAGGATTGCATTATTGTAAATATTGTGAGTCGAAAAGACCCCTATAAGTTTATTGCAATTTATAATAAAGATATAAATAGATTATTACATAAATTAAATGAAAACATTATAGAGGATTTAAAAAATGATGTAAATATAATTGTTATAGGGGACATGAATGTGCGCGTAGGTAATTTAAATTGTAAATGTTTTAATTCTAATTTTGAGGACGAATTATTATTTGAAGATAGAAACTCTTTGGATAAGGTGTGTAATAATGAGGGAAAATTACTTATGGAATGGGCAAGAGAAAATAATTTAGAAATTTTAAATGGAAACTATGAAAACAATAATGTAGGAAACTGGACTTATATTGGTAATACAGGATGCTCAGTGATCGACTTTTGCTTTGTTAACGAAAAATTCTTACAAAATGATATTTATTTTGAAGTAGGGGATTGTTGGATATCAGACCATCTGCCAATCTCAATAAGAAATAGGGTATGTAGAAAAAATATAGTTGAGAATGTAACAAAGAAATATATATGGGAATTGAGTTTAATAGGGGAAAATATAAATAAATATAAACAGGTAATTTCAGAAAAATTAAACGATTTAAATTCTATTCACGAAATAAATGCATTTGATGAAAGCTTTACAAAATTATTAAAAGAGGGGGTACATAGTATAACAGAAAAGAAAGAAAATATAGAAGAAAAGGGATGGCGTGATAAAGAACTTAAAGATTTAAAAAGGAAGGTAAAAGAACAGTTAAAAAATTTTAAGAATGAAAATACAATAGAGGAAAGAAAAAAATATATAGCATTGAAAAAACAATTTAAAAAAATGTGCAAAGAGAAAAAAGAATTATGGGAGGAAAACATAAAAGAAAATTTTGATAGGATTAATACGGGTAAGGAATTTTGGGACATGATTAAGAAATACAGAGGTAAAGTAAGAAATTGTGATTATAAAAAAGAAGTAGATGATGATGTATTGGAGGATCATTTTATCACATTATTGGAGGGGGTTAGAGTTTCGAAGACTGAGAAAAATAACAAAATTGAAAAAGGAAAGGAAAAAGAAATTGAAAATAGGTTAGTGAAGATAGATGAGGAAATAGAACTATTTAATGAAGAAGTCAATATCACAGAATTAATGTCAGTTTTGAAACGCTTAAAAATGAACAAAGCTGCAGGCCCTGATGGAATAAAAAATGATTATATTAAGAATTTGCCTACAGAAGGGATTAAAGTATTTTTAAGCTGGATGAATCGGATTTGGAAGGCCGAAAAAATCCCGGATAGTTGGAGAACGGTTAAAATTATCCCTATTTACAAATCGGGAAATAAATGCGACCCAAATAACTATAGAGGAATTACATTATTAAATACATATTTTAAGATATTTGGAGAAATTTTAAGAGGTAGAATAGAAAAATGGCTAGAAGAAAAAACTTTGATTGTAGAAAATCAAGCAGGATTCAGGAAAGGTTATTCGACAATAGACAATATGTTCGTTCTAAATACATGTATAACTACAAGGTTAATGGAAAAAAGAAAGAAATTGTATGCACTATTTGTAGACTTTAAAACGGCATTTGATTCCATAGACAGAACGATATTACTAAAATGTTTGGAGGAAATAGGAGTAAAGGGTAAAGTTTTGAGAATAATTAGGAATATCTATGAAGAAACTATAGTTACAATTGGGAATGGAACAGAAAAAATTAAATTTAATAAAGGTGTACGACAGGGTTGTGGCCTAAGTCCCGTTTTATTTATAATTTTGATTAATAATCTAGAACCAAAATTAAGAGAAGAAGGATGGGGTGGAACTAAGATAGGAAAAGAAAAAATTTATAGCTTATTGTATGCGGACGATTTGGTGTTAATGGCGGAAACAAAAGCCGAATTAGATAAGATGATTAAGATACTTAAGGAATTCACAAAAGTTAATAAACTAACAATAAATTTAAAGAAAACAAAAATTATTATTTTTAGGAGAGGAGGAAAAAGAGCGAAAAATGAAAAGTGGTACTGGGATAATGAAGAAATTTTAATTACAAATAGATATCAATACTTAGGAAGGTTTTTTACAACACAAAACAGTATAAATGAAAACGTGAAATATAGAAAAGAGAAAGGTGTTGCAGCGGCGTGGGAAGTAATTAAATTAATAAAAAGATCAAAATTAGAGGATTGGAGTAAAATTAGATTTTTATTTAAAACAATGATAAAAAGTATAGTAAGTTATGGAATGGAAATTGATGGATGGTTAATTAGAGAAGAATTTGAATCTATACAAAATTTGTTTATGAAAGTTGTTTGGTCGATGGATAGAGATGTCCCAGGATATATTATTAATGCGGAATTAGGTCTGTTTCCTCTTCGTCTAGATTTGCTAAAAAGAGTATTTACATATTTGGAAAAAATAATAAATTTAAATATAACAAGACTGCCGAGAATATGTTGGGAAGATATGGTTTCGAAAGCTAAAATTGGAAAATTAAATAATTGGACACAAAAAATTAATGAAATATTTATTGAAGCGGGAGGGATAGTAGAATGGGAGAGAGCTTTAGAGGCCGATTACTGGGCATCCAATAAAGTAAATATTATAAAGAGAATTGGCGAAATAACTTTGCAAAAAATATATAATAAAATACAAAATTCGGCATATAATGAATATTTCAAATTTTTAAATTGGCAAATAAATAGTTCTTACTACATTTGTATAAAGTTAAAAACAAGTATATAAAAGAAGTATATATTAAATTAAGAATTGGATGCTTATGGAGGAAAAGCAAATACTGGAAAAAAACAGAAGATAAATTTTGTAGGTTGGGATGCAAAGTAATAGAGGGTTGGGAACATGTCATTTTTGATTGCGAGAAATTGACGGAAGAAAGGGAAAGAGTGGAAATTAAGAATGTTAAGGATAGAAGAGGTTGGTGGTATAAAATTTTGTCCTCTCAATATGTAAATAAAAAATTATGTAAATTCATGATAATATTTATTGAGAAAGGGAAAAAAATGGAATTAGTATAGTTGCAATTGAATTGATTGAAAATGTAGGTTTTTTTTTTTTTAACTTCTTTTAATTTGCCATTAAGGAATTATATATGTGTAAAATAGTTATAATTTTGTTTATTTATGGTGCTGCTTTGTTCGATTAATGAAATAGTGTATGTGTGTACTTTGTATACAGATTTTTTTTTTTTTTTTTTTTTGTGTGTTTTCTCCTCTCTTAGGAGAGGATATTATTTATTTGGATATATTTACATTTATATTGTTAATTACTTATTCTGATTGGGAGGATAAAGTTAAAATCTAATTTAATTTAGGATTAACTTATATTGTTGTAATTAAAAACTAAAAAATTTTATAATGTAAAATAATAGTCTAACAGCTTTGGAATCATATAACTTGTAAAGGGTAAAACCCCGATTGAAGTTAAATAAACTTACTTACTTACTTACTTACTTACTTGTTGAAATTAATGTAAATTTAGGAGAACCAGAACTCTTATCAACTTATGTCTTTTAATATGATTTATAGAGTAAGAGAAAACAAAAAAGATGGTGATTTATTGGTTTACTAAGAAAAAACTTATATTATAAAAGAAATGAATATTGATACAATTACCCGTGGAAATTAAACATGCACTGTAAATAATATTACAAATGATTTTGAAATAACTTTATTAGCTATTTTCAAACCACCTAATACTAAAAAAAAAGATTTTTAACTGAATTGCAAAATATTTTAAACTATCTTATTTGTAATCTTGCAATGAATTTAAGGTGATGAAGATATTTTAACAAAACAAAATGAGAAACAAGAGCAGCAAACGAGTAAATAACCAAACGGCCGTTCCCAATTCCTTTCGATAATCGAATCAAAAAGGCATTTATTTATTCGTGTGCTGCTCTTGTTTCTCAATTTATTTTATCTTATTTGTAACTTATGCAAAAAATTGTGCCATTCTTGTAGTGGGAGATATAAAGATTCGTATATTAGACGATACAATAAATCCTGTTGTTCAGAAATACATAGAGATTTATCATACTTTTGTCTAAACATATTCTATTAACAAAGTCAAAAGGGATATTAAGACAAATATAACTACCTCAAAACCATGCATTGACCATGGCTTTGCTAAAGATAATGTATTTCATTTTATTGGAAACGTTATACAGACATATACATATTTCTGTTCTTTTTTAGGCTTATTTACAGAGATTAGCAAGAGAAGCCATTTATCCCGCTCTGTCTGTCCGTCCGTCGCGAGAAATTCATATCTCAGGAATGACATATCAGACATGACCTCGTCAAAAAGGTTTTTCTAAGACTAGCTCATAGCCATTGAGAACTCGTTTCTAGCTTTTATGATTCTCAAGTTATAGGTCACCTCTAGAATTTGATCTTAAATTGTAAGTTTTATTAAAGTACGGTATAATATAAAAATTTATTTCTTTATGTTTTATATTGACTTTAACCAGAATTATTACATGAATCAGTTATATCAAGCCAATTTTCTTTTTCTCTTCTGTGAAAGAAATCTTACAATGATTGGTCTATTTTTATTATAATGGGATCTCCCAAATCTACAGAGAGCAGAAACAGAAATCTATTTTTCTGTGGGTTTTGAATTGTAAAGATTCCGAGATTTCAACGTTCATTCTGTATAGAAGCCGTGGGACATTATGCGATCGCTATTACGATTACTGGTCCTACTTTGTTTACATAACTCATATAAGATAACATAATTCATATAAGACAGATTGTTAGTCCCATGTCTCACCAATCGATTACAGTATTAATAAATGGCCAACGTTGGGCCTTCCACTGTTTTTATTTTTATTTAGAAAATTCGGTGGAAATTTTTGGTCAAACAGCATCATTTAAGATCGTTTTAAAATGTTTTTGCAAATTTTCCCTTTTAATTTAAGCATGAAGTATTAATTTTTTAATTGAAAAATTCTGCATGTTTATAAAAATTTGAAATTTAAGACTGAAAAGCTTAAATGGGCAAAAATGCATTTTTCCAAAATAAGAAAACAAAATATCAAGTTCAGGTAGAAAATGAATTGTCATATAGTTTTTGGTAAAATAAAGGACTGAGAAAGGGGTGTCCACTCAGCCCTTTACTTTTTACTATATATATATAGAAGGTTTAGAAAAGAAGTAGATGGAGGCAAGTACTGGAGCTGTTAAGATGGGGCAAAGTAATATAAGATATCTGGCTTACGCCGATGATATTGTAATCACATCAAATAATATTATAGACATGCAGGAGAAGATAAATGTTACGGACAAATTCTTGAAGGGATTAAAATTAGAAATTAATTTGTAAAAAACAAAAATTGCTATTTTTAAAAATAGGGGGGAAAAAGCAAAAAGGAAGAATGGTTTTGGGAGGGAAAGGTAATTGAAATAGTAAATGAGTATAACTATTTAGGGTATTGGATGAATGGATGCAATAGCCCAATAAGTCAGATAAAAAATTTAAGTAATAAAGGTACATTTGCGGCAGTGGAAACTAGTAAAATAATCAAAACGATGGTAATAGGCTCACCTAAGACGGATCTGTGGCACTTTAATAAATTAGCTAAAAGCTCTACGATATATGGGGCAGAAATTTGGGGGTGGGCAAAAAGAAGGGAATTAGAAAAAATACAATAGAGCCCCGATTATACCCTAGGGCCTAGCGTAAAATTATACGCTAGAGTGCCGCGGAAAATTTTCTTCATAACTAACCTCAAAAAAAAAAACAATTTTAATCCAAGCTAACAACCGGGAAAATACAATAAGCCCTACAGTGCGACGATCGAAAATTACTGACAGGTTTATTGTATGTTGTGATCATATAGGCCTTCTCGGAATTTGTGGATGCAAACGTAAAGCAAAGGTTTGTGCTTTACTGTAGAGATTTTAAAAGTTTTACATATTATGTTTTTTGTACAATAAAACGTAGTTTTTAATGGTGAAATATTTTTTTTTGTATTTACACCTCATTTTGAGTATTTTTTCGGGTTATCCGCGATTTTCGTTATCTATGAAGCCCTTGCCACCCAATTCCGCGGATAATCGGGGCTCTACTGTTCAAAGAAAATATATCAAAATTCTATTGGGATTAAATTGGAATACCCCAAATTATATTTTGAGAATGTAAATTGGTTTTGAAGAAATGTTTACACTTCAATTGAAAAAAGCTGTAAATTATATTAGGAAGATTTTTGAGATGGAAGATTACAGGTTTCCAAACGAGTGTTGGATTCCAATGGAAAATGATAGAGTAAATGGGTTAAGAAATAAATGGAGAGATGAAATTTGAAAATTTTTAAATAGTATCGGTCTATCAGATGAGTGGATAGAGGAAAATTTTAGGTTTGGAAATAAAAAGGTATTTAAAGAAATAAAAGAAAGAATGGAGGATAACGAGTGGTAAGAATTAAGCATAAAATAATAGCATCCACTTATAATATTTGGTATAAAAATACTTACACGAATATTTTAATGAAATATTATCTCAATGGAACTGATAAATGGTGGATAAAAAAAGATATATTTGAAAATAAGATGTGGAAATTATAATAATTTAAATATGTATAACAAAAAAGAAGAAAATATTGCAATACAGGAAAATTAACATTGCAACATATTATTTTATATTGTGAAAGTTTTATAGCCGAGTGAACCAAACTTCGATGAACTTTGATGGCTGCATTGTGAACGTAGCCGTTGTTTTAAAATTGTGTGAAAGGAAAGAAACATGTATAAAAAGGAAATTTATTCAGAAACTTGATAAATTTCTTTTTATTAATGTTTGTTTCCTTTCACACAATTTTAAAAGAAAGGCTAAACTTTTCTTGGAGCACTCTGCCATTAAAACAGAAAGAGTTAAATGGTTAAAACTGAAAAAGAAAGTAAAAATGTTATATGAAGGCAAATGTAACATAAATTTATATTTGTTTATAAATAATGTAATTGAGAAGTGGTCTGATATAATAAAAAATACAAAAGCAATTATATAATAAAAAAAAGAGGGATCCTCCCCACCCAGTGTCATGGCGGTAGCCCGTACAGGGGTTTAATTAATTAGAACTGTTGTATATCACTAATATTATAAGCATTGTGTAAAAAATCACTAAATGAAATGTATCAAATGTGTAAATAATTCTTTTTATATATAATTGGTTCGGTAGCAATTTGAATAAATCTTGGCTTCCCGAAATTTTGAAAATGACGTTTTTTTTTTGGATTGTTGCAGATTTTTCCCTAACGTGTGACCCCCCCCCCTCACTTCCCCGAAATAAAATTCATTATACGCCTCTGACTCGAACTACAAATAAATAAACTGTAACAGGGGGAAAATAAGGATGATTCCTAAAGATTCTGAGAATTTAGAACGTTTTAGCGTATTTAAATTTTTAATTCAACGTTTATTGAAGAATTTCTTTTTCTCTCTGGTAGTGATTATGTTATTTCGATGTAACTATCGAAAATTACTTCGAAATTCTGATATCGCAGAAAAGTAAAAAATTATTCTCTACTGGTTATGTACGGAGACCGCTAACGCAGGCATTTCGGCGACATAGTTTCAGTACATTCCTGATAACACAAATGACCTTCCACTGGTTTTATTTTTATTTCGAAAATTCCGTGGAAATTTTACGTAAAAAGCATCATTTGGGAACGTTTGAAAATGTTTTTGCAATTTTCCCTTTTAATTTAGGCATGAAGTATTATTTTTATAATTGAAAAATTCTGCATGTTTATAAAACTTTGAATTAAAGAGTGAAATGTTTGAATGGGCAAAAATGCATATTTCCAAAAAAATAAGCAAAATCCTTTACAACTATCTTAGAAAGCAACCAGTTAAGGAAAGAATTAAGATCTATATTGATTAGTTACAACTTACCAAGGTATAAATATTTTATAAGGAATTGAAAATGAAGTGAAAAAGAAAAAACTTATAGGTTAATTAATTTTTAATTTTATAATTTAGAATCGCTCTCTTCTCACTTTGTTATTTATAATAATTTTGACTTAATCTTTGGGTAATTCTCCTGACTTTCAAATAAAGAATACCAAATAAAAATAAAAGTTTAAATTGTTAAATTTTTAAATTTTAGAAGTTTAAGTTAAAATTTTGATTATATAAAATTGGATATACAAAACATCATTAATAATGTTGATATTATAATACTTGTTGAAATTAATGTAAATTTAGGAGAACCAGAACTTTTATCAACTTATGTCTTTTAATAAATAAAGTAAGATTTACAAAGTAAGAGAAAACAAAAAAGCTTTTATTTTATTGGTTTACTGAGAAGAAACTTATATTATAAAAGAAATGAATATTGATACAATTACCCGTGAAAATTAAACATGCACTGTAAGTAATATTACAAATGATTTTGAAATAACTTTATTAGCTATTTTCAAACCACCTAATACTAACAAAAAAGATTTCTTAACTGAATTGCAAAATATTTTAAGCTATCTTATTTCTAATCTTGCAATGAATTTAACGAGCTGAAGATATTTTAACAAAACAAAATGAGAAACAAGAGCAGCACACGAGTAAATAACGAAACGGGCGTTCCCAATTCCTTTCGATAATCGAATCAAAAAGGCATTTATTTATTCGTGTGCTGCTCTTGTTTCTCATTTTGTTTTGTTAAAATATCTTCAGCTCGTTAAATTCATTGCAAGATTAGAAATAAGATAGCTTAAAATATTTTGCAATTCAGTTAAGAAATCTTTTTTGTTAGTATTAGGTGGTTTGAAAATAGCTAATAAAGTTATTTCAAAATCATTTGTAATATTACTTACAGTGCATGTTTAATTTTCACGGGTAATTGTATCAATATTCATTT
>JAFIDM010041598.1:0-10418 GCA_023159025.1 Thereuonema tuberculata
TATAAATGTGTGGAAAATTATAAATAATGATATAATAAGAAAACAGAAAAAAAAATAATGAAACAAATGAATTGAAAGTATTGTTAGAAAATTATGATATCAAAAAATTATTTTGTAAATTGAGTAAAATTTTTACTCAAAATGTTTATGAAAGTAATGAAGAATTAGAGAAGATAAGAAAAATGGAAAATGAAGAACAGGAATCTGAAAAAAACTCAATGGTTTTAATGTTGCCAAATAGAAAAGATATAATTGAAATAATAAACAATAAAAAAAAAAAATCATTCATATGGTCCAGATGGAATAAAATTATTTGATATAAACAGTATAAAAGAAACAATATCTATCTTTCTCGAAATACTTTTTCAAAAAATTTATAAGTCAGGTACATACCCAAATGCATGGAAAATAACATATACAATACCAATATATAAGGGAGGAAGTTCCAGTAATCTAAATAACTACAGACCTATTTCACTAATATCAAATATTTCTAAAATATTAGAAAGTTATTTAGCAAAAAGTATTTATGACTACGTAAGTAAAAGGAAGCTATTAAATCAAAATCAGTATGCCTATCAAAGAAATAAAGGAACAATAAATTTATTGAATCATGTTAATGAAAATATAAACAAATCATTAAACAATGGTGAAATAATATACATAGCATTTATTGACTTTAGTAGGGCATTTGATTCTATAGATCATAAAATTTTATTACAAAAAATTAAACAAATGGGAATAAGAGGGAACATATATGAAGTAATAGAAAATTATCTGAGAAATAGAAAATTTAGAATTAAAATTGTAAATAATGTAAGTAAACTATTTGACTCCAAAAGAGGAATTCCACAAGGCTCAAACTTAGGTCCTCTCTTATTTAATATTTACATAAACTCAATATGCAAAAATATAAAAAATTCAGAGGTCTTTCTATACGCTGATGACGTAATATTAATAACAACAGACAAAAACCAACTTCAAGCCCAAGATAATATACAAAAAGATCTAAATAATATAAATAAATGGTCATTTAAAAATAAAATGAAAGTAAATGGAGAAAAAACAAAAATAATGATAATCAAAAACAAAAATAAGAAAATAAATAACAATGTAATTATTAATCTACATAAAATAGAATGTCCAAATATAGAACAGAATAATAATATCTTAATGAAAGCTTGTAACTGCAAAAGAAAAGAAATTGTCTCGACTTATAAATATTTAGGAATTAATATAGATAACAAATTCTGCTGGAATGAACAGTATGGTTATGTGATAAGGAAGCTGAGCTCATATGCTTTTCTCTTTTATCACATTAGAGATGCTATCCCGTTTAAACAAAAGATCATTGTATACAAATCCCTTGTAGACTCAATCTTCGATTATGGGTTGGAATGTTGGATAAATATGGACAAACAACAAATAGAAAATATCAATAAGAAAATATTAAAAATATTTAATAATGTTTATAAAAATTATAAATACAAATCAAAAAATGAACAATTAAGGATAAGAAAAAAATATAAAATATTAAAAATAAACGAAAAATTTTATATATAAAACAATAATTAATAACTATTTTGATGTGGAAAGAGAAATAAATTATCAACAAGGAGTATTAAAGACTAGATGTAATTGGAATAAAATATATAAAATAGAAAGAATTAAAAATAATTATGGATATCGATTAGATAATTATATAAAATATAAAATATTTAAGCAAATAGATCCTAATAAAAAAAATAATGTAACTTTTAAGCAAATAACACAAAATATAATTTCAGATGTGATAGATGGAAAAATTAAGTATTAATTAATAACTTTAAAAAAAAAAAAAAAAATATTAAAATGCTCAATTCCTATAACACAGGTATACCGCTTATAAGTATACCTAATAGGATTGATAAACAAAAAAAAACAAAAAAATATTTATATTGCCTTTTGCCTTTGGCGGGGTCACAGTCTGCTTGACTGATGACTTCACCTTAGGGTTTGCCTCTCCGATTCATTTTTATCGAGGGGGGGCTGGCTAGAGCTGATGATCAAGTAGAATTGTGAAACAGCTGTACTCTAGTCCCCCTCATAAAAATGAATCGAAAAGGCATTTGTTTGTTTTGTTTAGTCTTGTGTTGGGCCTAACAGTCATTTTGAGAGAAAATATTTTTAAGATATTAAACCTTTTTATTAAAGGTTTTATTTTGGAAATACATTCGGGTTCTACAGAATATAAAAGTATTTGGCATTAAAAAGATTTTAGTGAAATATATTCTTGAATCCTCTAGTGTTTCAAAATTTATTTGAACATACACAAACATACAGAAATTGATTTCCTACATAATTATGCTAAAAATGATATAAAGCAATTTTGAATCAGGGGAAGGGAATTCCTTTATCCTATTCTTAACTCTGTGTCTCAATAACTCAAACATTATTTTTATTCTGATATACTACAGTAAAATGATCGAATACTTCAGACTATCGAACTTAAGATATCTAATGATTTTATTACAAATGAACTCCAAAGTTGAGAATTATCAGTTAAATAAGCATGTTTTTATAACATTAAGACTAAATAATAGTCATAATATAATGTTAAATATCTTCAAATTAAAAGGTCGGCGTTAACATAATGAAATTATAAATTATTAATTTTTTTCATGTTTATTTATTTTATTTACATATGAATCCCTATGATCGAATATTATTCTTAGAATGAATGCTGTTGATGTAAAATTTTGGTTATCAATGTTAAGATAATATTCATATAATAATAACATTAATGTGAAAACAAAATATTCTCCCTCACCTTCAAGAAACAAGATAGAAAGACGTGATGTTTAAGCCTACTTTCTTGGGCACATGAGTTTCATCAAATCAGTATGTATGTACATGTGACATATCTTGTGTGGGAAGCTTCGATTGATTGATTACGAAATAACCAAAAGCGATTAGGTATCAAATACTGAAATATATAAAATACAAGATAAGTTGGATAAGAAGCGTTCGCTGGGCATCCGCCAAGCCCACATGCGTCCATCTGACTGCAGATCGTGAAGCGAGATTCATCACTCCACAGAACGTTTTTCCACTCCTCCATAGTCTGATGGCGGTGAGCTCCGCACCATTTCAACCGACTCTTCGCAGTGACGATGGGGGATGTTCGGCTTGTGAGCAGCCTCACGGCGGTGGAAACCCAAGTAGTTTAACTATCCGCGAACAGTTCTGCTGCTAGCGACAACGCCCGACGCTTGTTGGAACTCTGTCGGCATCACTGCCAACGGACATATGCGATTTTTTCTGCTCTACTCTCTTCAGGCATCGACGGCTTCGGTCAGTTAGTTTTCTAGGTCTACAACTTCGTGCAGCTGTCGTTTCACTGCCTTGACGTCTCCATTGATTAGTCCCTATTACAAAAGAATTGAAAACAAACAACGAAATATTATCGAGACATTGGAGGTTTTATTTTGAAAACAAAATTTATGTGTGCTACAGAATATAAAAGTATTTGACATTAGTTAGATTTCAGTGAAACAATGCCCTTTACTAAGTAAAGAAGTTTCAAGATGAATCTTCCAGAGTTTCAAAATTTATTTGAACAAACACACACACACACACACACACACACACACACACACAAATTGATTTCCTATCTAATTTTGCGAAAAATGATATAAAGCAATATTGAATCAAAGGAAGCGAATTTCCTTATCCTATTCTTAACTCTGTGTCTCAATAACTCAAACATTGTTTTTATTCTGATATACTTTAGTAATATTCAGTAAATACTTCAGACTAGCCAAGATAACTAATGATTTTAGTTCAAATGCATTTCCTAGAGTGAGATTTAGTGTTTATTTTTAATATTTTCAATTATTTCTATAAAGTCAGCTGCTGTAGGAGAGATTAAAACTAATGTGTTAAGTTGAATGAACTTTTGATTATTAAGAAGTTTTGTATTACACGAACCTACTTCAATATTACCTGCATTTACGAAAGTATCATCAAACTTCGTTAATTTATTTTGAACTTTGTTTTGTTACTTAGTTGATCTATTTCTTTAGTATTCTTTATATTATTATTTTTTTTAATAACATTGTAATGATACTCCAATGCTTATTATTATTATTGTTACTTTCTATTATTATTTTTTCGTAGTATTTGTTTTAATTAAATTATTTAAAAGATTTTTTTTTTTATAATTTTCTAAATATATTTTGTGTCGTTTCTTAAATTTCATTTAAAACACAAAACTATCTTTTTTTTTATAAGTTCTAATAATTCATCTGTCATCCATTGCTGTTTATATTTTACTTTAGTTTTATTATAAGGGATTGAACTATTTGTATTAAGGGATTTTCTAATATGTTAATGTTTTTTTCGACGTCATTTTTTCTTTAATAGATCATTAATTTTTTTAGGATTCGTATTGTTGTAAATTTTTCTAGGAGTTCTTTCATGTTTCAAGCAGGTTTCTCGTCATTAATTTTATAGAAAACTCTGGTTTTTGGTTCGTTATTTGATTCTCTATCTGGGTGTATGTTTTGCTTCAAATTTCTCAGTTATAGCATTATCATGTAATGATCAGATATATCAGTCTGTATAACGTTTCCAATAAAATGAACTACATTAGCTTTAGCAAAGCCATGGTCAATGTATGTTTTTGTGTTGGTTATGTTTGTCTTCATATCCCTTGTGAGTTTGTTATTAGAATATGTTTAGCCAAAAGTATGATAAATCTCTATATATCCCAGAACAAGAGGATTTATTGTATCGTCTAGTAGATGAATATTTATATCTCCCACTATAAGCATGGCACAATATTTTGCATAAGTTACAAATAAGATAAAATGAGAAACAAGAGCAGCTCGCGAATAAATAAATGCCTTTCTGATTCGATTATCGAAAGGAATTGGGAACGGCCGTTTCGTTATTTACTCGTGTGTTGCTCTTGTTTCTCTTTTAGTTTTGTTAAATTTTCTCCAGCACGTTAAGTTCATTGCAAGATTACAAATAAGATAGTTCAAAATATATTGCACTTCATTAGTAAAATTACACTCACCTCCTCAACTCAAAAGAAATAAAATACGATATTCATATAGATATGGGGAATTTTCGGAATTTATTCGTTAATTCCTTTTACTAGCCTAATGACTCAAAACTGGAAAACAAAGGATGTGCATGAATACAAAACAAGTAAAGGAACAAATGTATCACATAGATTGAAATAATAGATACAAAGCCAATTCACGAATACAAAACAAAGTAAAGGAACAAATGTATAATATAGATTGAATAATAAATACAAAGCCAAATTCAGAAATAGCGGAAAATTCTATAAAGTTCGGCCACCGGATTATCTCAATAGTGAATATTCTGCACACAGAAAAGGAATCCAAAGTCCGGAAAATTGTCGAAAGCATTATCATTCGAAACACTAGAGGGAGGAATCCTAACCGCAGTGATGGAGCAAAATTAGGTAATAGATTTATTTCGTTAATTGGGGATTTATCAGATTTTGATTGTTCAGACAATTATGCTTCGTTTAGTGAATTAGCTTTATGTTGATTTTTTTCATTATTACCATGTGATTTATTTGTTTATAATTTATTTCCTTTGTTTTTATATTCTCGCTTGTTATTTGTTATCAACAATCTCTAGTATTTAATCATGTATATTGTTCAAACGATTATGTTTTCTTTTGATGAATTTGGCTTTGTATTTATTATTCAATCTATATTATACATTTGTTCCTTTACTTTGTTTTGTATTCGTGAATTGGCTTTGTATCTATTATTTCAATCTACGTGATACATTTGTTCCTTTACTTGTTTTGTATTCATGCACATCCTTTGTTTTCCAGTTTTGAGTCATTAGGCTAGTAAAAGGAATTAACGAATAAATTCCGAAAATTCCCCATATCTATATGAATATCGTATTTTATTTCTTTTGAGTTGAGGAGGTGAGTGTAATTTTACTAATGAAGTGCAATATATTTTGAACTATCTTATTTGTAATCTTGCAATGAACTTAACGTGCTGGAGAAAATTTAACAAAACTAAAAGAGAAACAAGAGCAACACACGAGTAAATAACGAAACGGCCGTTCCCAATTCCTTTCGATAATCGAATCAGAAAGGCATTTATTTATTCGCGAGCTGCTCTTGTTTCTCATTTTATCTTATTTGTAACTTATGCAAAATATTGTGCCATGCTTATAGTGGGAGATATAAATATTCATCTACTAGACGATACAATAAATCCTCTTGTTCTGGGATATATAGAGATTTATCATACTTTTGGCTAAACATATTCTAATAACAAACTCACAAGGGATATGAAGACAAACATAACCAACACAAAAACATACATTGACCATGGCTTTGCTAAAGCTAATGTAGTTCATTTTATTGGAAACGTTATACAGACTGATATATCTGATCATTACATGATAATGCTATAACTGAGAAATTTGAAGCAAAACATACACCCAGATAGAGAATCAAATAACGAACCAAAAACCAGAGTTTTCTATAAAATTAATGACGAGAAACCTGCTTGAAACATGAAAGAACTCCTAGAAAAATTTACAACAATACGAATCCTAAAAAAATTAATGATCTATTAAAGAAAAAATGACGTCGAAAAAAACATTAACATATTAGAAAATCCCTTAATACAAATAGTTCAATCCCTTATAATAAAACTAAAGTAAAATATAAACAGCAATGGATGACAGATGAATTATTAGAACTTATAAAAAAAAAGATAGTTTTGTGTTTTAAATGAAATTTAAGAAACGACACAAAATATATTTAGAAAATTATAAAAAAAAAAATCTTTTAAATAATTTAATTAAAACAAATACTACGAAAAAATAATAATAGAAAGTAACAATAATAATAATAAGCATTGGAGTATCATTACAATGTTATTAAAAAAAATAATAATATAAAGAATACTAAAGAAATAGATCAACTAAGTAACAAAACAAAGTTCAAAATAAATTAACGAAGTTTGATGATACTTTCGTAAATGCAGGTAATATTGAAGTAGGTTCGTGTAATACAAAACTTCTTAATAATCAAAAGTTCATTCAACTTAACACATTAGTTTTAATCTCTCCTACAGCAGCTGACTTTATAGAAATAATTGAAAATATTAAAAATAAACACTAAATCTCACTCTAGGAAATGCATTTGAACTAAAATCATTAGTTATCTTGGCTAGTCTGAAGTATTTACTGAATATTACTAAAGTATATCAGAATAAAAACAATGTTTGAGTTATTGAGACACAGAGTTAAGAATAGGATAAGGAAATTCGCTTCCTTTGATTCAATATTGCTTTATATCATTTTTCGCAAAATTAGATAGGAAATCAATTTGTGTGTGTGTGTGTGTGTGTGTGTGTGTGTGTGTGTTTGTTCAAATAAATTTTGAAACTCTGGAAGATTCATCTTGAAACTTCTTTACTTAGTAAAGGGCATTGTTTCACTGAAATCTAACTAATGTCAAATACTTTTATATTCTGTAGCACACATAAATTTTGTTTTCAAAATAAAACCTCCAATGTCTCGATAATATTTCGTTGTTTGTTTTCAATTCTTTTGTAATAGGGACTAATCAATGGAGACGTCAAGGCAGTGAAACGACAGCTGCACGAAGTTGTAGACCTAGAAAACTAACTGACCGAAGCCGTCGATGCCTGAAGAGAGTAGAGCAGAAAAAATCGCATATGTCCGTTGGCAGTGATGCCGACAGAGTTCCAACAAGCGTCGGGCGTTGTCGCTAGCAGCAGAACTGTTCGCGGATAGTTAAACTACTTGGGTTTCCACCGCCGTGAGGCTGCTCACAAGCCGAACATCCCCCATCGTCACTGCGAAGAGTCGGTTGAAATGGTGCGGAGCTCACCGCCATCAGACTATGGAGGAGTGGAAAAACGTTCTGTGGAGTGATGAATCTCGCTTCACGATCTGCAGTCAGATGGACGCATGTGGGCTTGGCGGATGCCCAGCGAACGCTTCTTATCCAACTTATCTTGTATTTTATATATTTCAGTATTTGATACCTAATCGCTTTTGGTTATTTCGTAATCAATCAATCGAAGCTTCCCACACAAGATATGTCACATGTACATACATACTGATTTGATGAAACTCATGTGCCCAAGAAAGTAGGCTTAAACATCACGTCTTTCTATCTTGTTTCTTGAAGGTGAGGGAGAATATTTTGTTTTCACATTAATGTTATTATTATATGAATATTATCTTAACATTGATAACCAAAATTTTACATCAACAGCATTCATTCTAAGAATAATATTCGATCATAGGGATTCATATGTAAATAAAATAAATAAACATGAAAAAAATTAATAATTTATAATTTCATTATGTTAACGCCGACCTTTTAATTTGAAGATATTTAACATTATATTATGACTATTATTTAGTCTTAATGTTATAAAAACATGCTTATTTAACTGATAATTCTCAACTTTGGAGTTCATTTGTAATAAAATCATTAGATATCTTAAGTTCGATAGTCTGAAGTATTCGATCATTTTACTGTAGTATATCAGAATAAAAATAATGTTTGAGTTATTGAGACACAGAGTTAAGAATAGGATAAAGGAATTCCCTTCCCCTGATTCAAAATTGCTTTATATCATTTTTAGCATAATTATGTAGGAAATCAATTTCTGTATGTTTGTGTATGTTCAAATAAATTTTGAAACACTAGAGGATTCAAGAATATATTTCACTAAAATCTTTTTAATGCCAAATACTTTTATATTCTGTAGAACCCGAATGTATTTCCAAAATAAAACCTTTAATAAAAAGGTTTAATATCTTAAAAATATTTTCTCTCAAAATGACTGTTAGGCCCAACACAAGACTAAACAAAACAAACAAATGCCTTTTCGATTCATTTTTATGAGGGGGACTAGAGTACAGCTGTTTCACAATTCTACTTGATCATCAGCTCTAGCCAGCCCCCCCTCGATAAAAATGAATCGGAGAGGCAAACCCTAAGGTGAAGTCATCAGTCAAGCAGACTGTGACCCCGCCAAAGGCAAAAGGCAATATAAATAAATTAAATGTGAAAAGGATTTTGAAAGAATGTAAAAAAAAAACAAAAAAAAAACCAAACAAACAATGATGATGGATAGTTTTAACCAAGTAGAATTAGGTAAACTAAATATTATAGAGAATATAAACACATGGAACCCTAAACATAATAATAATAATATTCTCTTCTTAAATATAAGAAGTTTAAGGTCCAACTTTGCATATCTAATGGCTAATATAGATAAAAAAATAACGTATATAGATATAATAATATTGGTAGAGGTGAATATAAAGGAGGAGGAAGCCTTTTTATACAATATAAAAGTGTTTAAAAAAGAACAAAAATTAAGAATAAATTCTAGAGGTGGAGGCATAATGATATGGTATAGGGAAAAATACAATATCCTAACAAAAAATGAAGATAGTATAACACACGAAAATTTAATTTGCACTTTTAAAAAAAATTCACTACTATCAAAAGAATTAATAATATATATAATATACAAACCTCCACTAACGAACAAAAATAAATTTATAAAAGAAATAAAAGAAAATATAAATCTCATACAAGAAAATGGAAAAAAAAATCTAATATGTATAGGTGACACAAACATAAATATAGATGAAAAAATTAATAACCAAATAAGTATAGAATATAAAAACATGTTTTATAATCTTGGATATTTAAATCATGTATACAAAACAACAAGATCTGTAAAAACCACTAAATCAAGTACTAACAAATGTATTGATCACTGCTTCTCGAATGCAGAAGACATTGATATCAACGCAAATATAATACAATGGGACATATCTGACCACTATGGAATCCTACTTGAAATAGAAAAGAAAGAATTGCAAATAAAACAAACGGAAAAAAAAATAATAAAGAGAAAAATAATGTAAAAATAGATATAGAGAAACTAAACAAAGAACTGAAAACTTTAATAGAAGAAATAATAAAGAAAAATGAAGAAGATCCAAATAAAATAATAAATAAGTTAAATAAAATAATAAAAAAAAAACAAAATATAAAATAAAAAGAGAAACAATAAAAGAAAAAAGTAGAAAGGATATATATGAGACAGATAATACAGAATACAAAAAAAATTGGATGAACCCTCAGTTGATGAAACAGATTCAAGAAAAAAATAACTTATATAAGAGATACATAAAAAATAAAAACAACACAAAATTGGAAATAGAATATAAGAAAAAAAGAAATTGGTTAAAAAATCAAATTAAAAAACAAAAAAATAAATACTTTAGAAAATTGATTAAAGATGATCCTAACGCCAATATAAATGTGTGGAAAATTATAAATAATGATATAATAAGAAAACAGA
>JAFIDM010041599.1:0-10417 GCA_023159025.1 Thereuonema tuberculata
AATTCGTTTTTTCAGTTAATAAATGTAGTTTATGACATTTATTTTCTAGTGGATGATGTTTAATAATTTATTTTCTGGTGGATGATGTTTAATAATATATGTAGAGAAGATTTAAGGAAGAAGTATAGTTTGTTTGTATATAGTAAATTTATGATATTTAATTTCTTTCCGGCTTTATCAAACTAGATTTTTTTTCGCAAATTAAAATTACTTTGTTTGTAGAAAGGAATTTTCATTTTCTACTTATTATTTCTCTTTGGATATATGTATATATGTACGCAGGACTTTTTTCAGCAAAAAAAATCATATGCCGGTACTGATAGATACTCAGTATCTATCTATATATATTTGTAATATACATACAAATATACAAATATATTATCCAGAAATAGATGCCGGTACGCTGTACCAGCGCGGACCATCACAGACAAAGCGCTGTCGTTAAGCGCTTTATATATTTACAAATCTAAAGAGAAAAAAATGATTAGTAAATGTAAATAATTCCTGTCTTCAAACGAAATAATTTAAATATACAAATTTAATTTATTCTGTCGTTTCTCAATCTAATAAAGTGAGCTCTTCAACGATAAATCTATATGTATAGTTTGCTGTACAAGACACTGTACAATTTTATTGCAGTATTATTCTATCGTAAAATACGGTGAAATAACGATTGACGTAAAATACGACAAACGTGTCCATGAAATTTGTGATGGTAAATTGTAATTAATCTAAAAAAAACAATTAAAATTCGATGTTAACTTAAAATATGTGAAACAGTACAGCTTTCAACATTCGTGTAAGACTGTGGCTAGGTTTTAGTCTATTTTTCATGCAGTTACTAGGATTTAGATTATAAATTATCTTTCGGTTTAGAAGAATTTATCTAAGCCAAATTCTTAAGATGCATCTTCATACAATCATAAGAACCTAAGATTAAAGATTGCGTACCGGTCCTTTAAATCCTCGCACCGTGAATCATCCATTCTAAGGATTTAAGAGAAACCTCGTTCTTTTCTATAAATAAATCATAGTCTGAAGATTTAATATAGCGTAAATGAAAGAATTCCCTTCAAAATAGTCAGAGAGAGAGAGAGAGCTCCTTTATTACTAAAATTCAACAAAACTCTCTTAATTAAAATATCTTTTAAGATGTTGTTAATATTCATATCCAATAACCTCCATGTTGAAGCTTCTTTTTTTTTTTTTAATATAGTGTATTAGCCAATTTACATTTTCATTAATAGTGCTTTTGCAAATCTGCAAAAAAAAGATTATATTTAAATATTAAAAGGAAATCCTAGTTAATATTTTTTTCCTCTCTTCGTCTGTCGATTTCGTCATTTTCATTCAAATGTTCTTTTTCTTTTTTCTCTCTGTTCGTGGCACTGAAGGCACTTTGTAAAGAGATTAAAGCTATTATGTAAATCTAAGTCTTTGATGAAACTGAATTGTAAAGCCCTAATTGTTCATTAAGTCTCCGAATTGTGGTAGAAGTCGCAATAATAATTACGAAACCTCCAAGACCAGTAAAGCAACTTTTACCAATCATTTAGGAACTTTTGTCCAGTTGCGTCCCGAATCAAAAAGTCTGTCTCAAATCTAAGGGTGGAGTCGCGTTTGTAAAGAGAATACAAGAGGAGGCAGCGAGTGTACACTTGGCTTTGGATCTTCGCCCAGTATTAATGCTAACTTAGCACTTGGCAGTATTTCACGGATGCAAAACAAAAATAAAGTTGGCGTAAACAATGTGCTTATGCGTAATAAAAAAAAACAAAAGAAAAGGGCATCTACATGAGAATCTCCATTGGGAGTAAAACATCTTTAATAATTATTCAATAAACATGTGAGAAAAAAAAAAGCATTACTATTTTGAAACGCGCGAAAATACTTCTTCCGCGATGTTAATAGAACGCCGATGATTCCATGGACTGTAAACTAACATCTGTTTGTAACAAAAAAACTGCTGAGAACTCAAATTCGCATTGTCTGATATTTATTAAATAAAACATAAATTTATATCAAAATTACATAAGTTTGAATAAACACTTTAAGAAAAATGCTCAATTATATTTAAAATATTGTGTTTGTGTGAAAGAAAACTTATCTTTCAGTATCTTCCATTTCACACTGAAGGCCTAAATAGATAAAAGCATTCCTGAATCCATGTTTTCAAAATGGCAGCGCCCATGTTGCCGATTTAGGCCTAGGACAAAATCTCGTGAGTGATTCAATTATCTGCGTTTTCAAGATGGCAGCGCCCATATCGCCGATTCAGGCTTAGGACAGAAATCTCGTGAGTAATTGTTAAACAATGATAAGCGCGCGAGCGGCCCATTGTTACGCAATTAACGAGACCGTGCTCAGTGCATTTCGGAGAAGAAAAGCCACGCTTCAGATCGGCAGTTCGTTGGCAGTCTCGGTGCAGAGTGGATGTGTTCCTGGTTTTCGCACAAGGCAGTTCGTTGGCAGTCTCGGTGCGGAGTGAATGTATTCCTGGTTTCCGCACAAGGCAGTTCGTTTCCAGGTTAGCTGCAGATAGGATTTGTTCCTTATTCGCTGAAGTGCGGTTAGTTCCACGATTAGGATCCTTTATCACTACATTATTTGATAGCTGCGAAGTATCCAGCTATAGTGAAGGCGTTCGTTACCGCAGTGTGAAGTTCAAAGTTCCGTACTGCAGAACTCCAGTTTCTAAGTGAAAAGCTGCGATTAGTGTGCTTCTATTATTGAGAAGAAATCCCGATTGATTCTCTCAATAAAAACTGTGAAAGACAATGCTTTAAAGACGTATTCTCGGTGAAAAGCCATTTGGACGAAGATCGCTGTTCCATTTCGAACGTGGGTCGCCATATTGGATTCTAGGAGAATTACCGATCTACGACGTGGATGTCCGAAGTTCCAGTTCGACGGAAAGCAGAAATATTATCCAGTGAGTACTGTTTTATTTCCGTGAGTTTCGTACTCTCTTCGTCCAAACCCCGAAATCTTAAGATTGACTTTTAACCGAAGAATTGAGACTCTGGCAAGCGAGCCGAAGACGGACTTTCGATTAACTCGCACAGATAATATCTAACTTTAAAGCATTAAGTAATTAACGTTATAGAAATAGAAATGTATTTCTAGTTTATTTACCTTTTGAAATTCTCTGAGAGAGATTGTATTCAAATTTAAAGTAAGATTGTTTTATTAAACGTTTTATTGTTTTGTTACACTTTCGCATTAATTTATTTTACCTTCCTAATTAAGCCTTGCATAGTCGGAACCATAGTAGCTCTCCAGTTAGCGATAAACCTCTGCCGAGGGAATTTAATTCGGATTATTTTTCCCCTCGTTAATTTATGGCGTAACGCCACACTTGGTTATGGTAGTGGCGTAATGTAATGTAATCCTCACACAAAGGGTTATTGGCCGTAATAATTAATAAACACACAATTGTAATGTAATCTAATGCATATTTCTATTCTTCAAGTAAATTCTTCCTTTTCATTTCTGTGTAATTAATATTGATATAACTCCAAACACCATATAATAGTAATTAAAATTTTATTTAAATACTAAAAACTGCCAATTTTCGAGAAGTAGTATACGTCTTCTCTTTTTCAAGCATAATGACAAGATTGGAATAAATACAACAAAACAAAATGGTGAGAAGTCTAAACAAACTCAAAAACATGTGAATCAATAAATTTAGTTTTTTTTACAAAAATATATTACTATGATATAATTCAATTATGAAAATAATAATAAGAAAAACAATTATTAGATCATAATAATAAGAACAACTATTAAAATTTTAAAAACTATTATGTGGTGTGTGGAGTTATATCACATATTTCGGTTATTCAAAACAAATCATATAATAAATATTATTATTTATATCATCGAAAAAGAATTAAAAATAATGTCATCCAATCAAAACAAAGAGCACATATTATTAAAAACAAATTAGTTTGTTATTAAATACAAAAGATTCTTTTTTTTATATTTAAATAAAAAAAATTAAGAAATAAGAAGATACAAATAAAGAGTGTTAAAGAGTTTTTCTTCTTTAAAAAGAAGAAGAAGAATTCTACGAATCACTTTCAATTGGTAAGAATTCTCAGAAAAACTTATGGTGATCAAAATCATTTTAGCCAGTTTTCAGAAACTGATCGGCTTTCAAATTATTTAGACTCGGATCTACACAAAAAACTGTGTAAAACTATAAAGAAAGTAAATATAATAATGTACAGCAGCTACATATAACTAAATAGAAACTATATTGGGGTCGGATAATTACTATGTTGCTTACAATGTGTTTTTAGATAAAATACGTTATTATCGAACACCTTATAAAGTAGTTAGTTTTAGACTAACGCTAATTTCAATAACCACTTTAGTTTTGTACCTCTACTAATTGCAAAATATAAATAAAGAAAAATAACAAGAGAGAGTTGAAGCGCCAATTTTCAGATTTATGGATGGAGAGATTTCTGAAATCTCCGAATAGTCAGGATAAAATTTCATCATTGCTATGAGCTTTATCAGCAGTGATAGATTCGGCTTCTTGGGACCCATTTTCGATCAGGCATATCACATTTGGAAATGCACATCAACCATGAAGTTTCAGCTTTGTAAGGTAGATACTGTTTGAGCTATCGCGGTTATTTAAACTATTTAATTGCTTTTTTATCTTAACTTTTTACCTATTCCAATATATACAGAAATCTTTCTTCTAAGGATCTAAACCCACTTTTAAACTCTCAGTTTTCTAGAACAAATTGTTTTTGAATTATCGTGTGATCATAAATATTATCAATCTTTTATAGGTTGAGTCATTCCAACAGTTCTAGAAATTATGTAAAATGTCCACTGAATATCAAAAAAGCATTCATTCACTAATTATTCATTCATTCATTCATCCACTATAACATTGTTAATGGTATCGGAAGAATAGGGAACCAGGAAATGACAAAGGGTTAAAAACCCGACAGAAAGACAATCATTGTAATTTATATATTTTTTTTAGATTCAAAGCAAAAGTTATGACTATTAAAAATGAGTAAAGTTAAATAGAGGGGAAACACCCAAGCCCATTTCCTGCAAGTTTTGTGAAACATTAACTTGCTTGCTCGGTCACGCCATTTCACAATTTTAATCTACTATAATAACTAATATTATCTATATGCTTCCAATTTAATCTGTTGAAATGATTACTATTAAGTTAAGCGATTGACAATATGCCTGTAATTGCAGATATCTGATGAAACTATTTATAGGGTCCCCAATTGCTTTTAATCACTTTTTATCCAATGAAAATTTTGTAAAAGCGAAGTAAAAAAAGAGCGGAAACATACATTCAACAGTATCTCTGAAAATCTTTAAGATCTAATTTCTGCTGTTAACACGTGAATTATTTAATAAATATCTATTTGAGAAATATATATATATAAAACTTCAATGCAATTTGTTGCTGTTTCTTCAAACTAAAATATTCTTTTCTTAAATTAGGCAGGAGATAATTATGTTAAAAATAAGTAGAAATCGTTTTGAAAGAAATGTCAGAAGCAAATGCCATCTTATAAAACCATCGCTTATAGCATCATTTTAAATTACAAATATCAAGACATGAAGAACTAATTTTATTTCTTTTTTATTTAAATATTAATAATCTCTGTTCATAAATTTTATCAGGCTCTCAATAATTCTACTCTTAAAATAATACAAATAAAATAATGTAATTCAATCTAAATTCTAGAAAAAAGATTTCATTACTTTCAGGAATTTAAAATAAAAACTTGATTATCAAAAGACCACTACCATAGATAAAATTATTCAACATAAGTTAATTTTTTTTAATAAACAATTAGAGTTATCATATTTGAATGAATGCTTGTGAAACGTAGGATATTAGATTTAATCCATTGATATACTGATATTCATATTCTGTATATCTTAATACATTACGTTACTGTCCTCCAAATGAAAGTTGGCCGGCGGAAGTTTGAACTGCGCAGCTCTTCCGGTAGTTGATCAATTATGTTTTCCTGTCACAATGGACGACGGGTCTGTTTTCACTGAGAAAGACATGTTGATAACGCCAAATTAAAACTTCTCTCGACTATTTAGCGTTATTTCAATACTAGTTGCTAACAATAAGTATTTATGTAAATAAATAAATATATATTATTTATAAAAACAATGCTCTTTTGCAAACAAGCGATTACCTTAATGGCGGCGTCCTGTCATAAAATCAGACCGAAGTGCCTGACCAGACTAATCGATCATACATGCACAGATCTCACAAAAACAGGGTGGCCATCTCTCATTTGGAGGACTATAAGTACAATTGATGCAAATGTTTAAAGATTTTTTAAGCAAATTATCTTAAAATGATGGAATATATGATTATGAATAAAATACTGTACTATCTAATAGCAAATTTGATATACTTAGGTTAAGACAACATAAGTATACATCAAATTTAAATTATTAAATTACAATAAGAAATAGAAGAAATCTACTAATTTCCGGAATTTCACATTTATACTTAAAAGCTTGTTAATGATTTTTTTTTTAATTAATAAACTTCTTTTATTTTTAACTTTGAAATCAATATTTATATCATTTGTTTGAAACATTTAAGATATTACGATGTACATAAATGTTAGTATAACTATGGATTAAAAAAAACTCTACAAGGTTGTTCTTTTTGAAATGTTTAATCAATGCTTATGAAATAATCAATTAATTACTTGTTTCTTATTAATAATAGTTAAGTTATTATTAAGTATTTTTCTGTTAGTTAATAATTCTTCTGTTAAGCGAAGTATCGCATAATAAATTTCATATGGCTAATTATTACTTTCCTATGTATTACTAATTGAAGTCATGGAAACTTCTCGATGGAAACTTAATTTGAAATTTGAATTTCCAAGAAATAAAAAACTTTCTTTAAAGAAATAAAAATTTTCTTTAAAGAAGGAAGCAATAACATTAGTTAAAGGTTTTTATCTGCTGTGATACGTTTATTAAACTTAAAGAATCCCTGTTCAAACAAGACTTCCTAATAAGACAACTAAATATTGGGAGGAAATGGCGTGGGAGAAATGGCTCGCCATCAAGATTTTCCATGCAGTCTTTCAAAAAGCTTGGGATGGAAAAATTATAAAATATATATAAATGTATCAATTGATATGATTTATGTAAACTCGTATCATATTTTAAATTAGGCTTAATTTCAAACTTGTAAATAAATTACAAATAAGTAACTTAAGTTGCTTCAGTATTTTTTTTTAATGGAAAATGTCTGAAAGTATAATTTTCGGGAATTCCGAAATGAAGTTGCTTATTTTTGACAAAAGTAGGGCATCCCAACGAAAAAGAAAAGTGTGCAACTGGGCTAAAGAGATCCCTGGATAGCCGAATCCTAACAACACAACATTGCAATCAACGGAGTTTGATTAGTTCGTGGGCACAAGAGAACGCAAATGACATTACCTTCTCTGTGATTGTTTCCAGTTCGCTGCTATTCGCCCACGCTTGGGGGCGACTCCTGTCCAGTGGTGAAATGCAAATTTACTCCCAAGGGATGAAGAGTCGTTGTGGCGCCTAGAAGCTTCACCTGCGAGACTGAGCACCGGATGTCGAAGTTATTTTGGGCGAAAACTCGCTGAAGGGATTTTGGCTGCAACCCACCGTGTGCAAAGAGGCTGAGGTAGTAGACCTTGACAAGCAGCCAAATTAATACAGTGAAGAGAGGGTTTGACGAATGGAATATGAATAGTAGACCAAATTTATGACCTTCTATTTGTAGGAGGGTCGATAGCAGCAAATAGGAATTCGGGGATTTTCAAGGAAAATTAATACTTGTTTTAGGAAAGTATGTTTTAAGAAAATTAGCAAATATCTTTCTTAGTAAATTTCTGATTTTGACGGACTGTACGAATGGAAGGATAAAGGGATTGAAGACTGACACAAACAGCAGCCGGTTAAATAAGTTTTAAGGAATAAAAAATTTAAACATTCAGTCAGATGTTCATCCCAATAAGCCAACCTCTAACTTTTTTAAGTGTGTTTATTTTATCAAATTAAAAATGAATGCAACAGTTTTATTTTCCATAACATTTTTCTTTAAAAGTTACCGTAAATTTACAAAATTTACAAGCAAATTTTCTTTTAATTTAATGAAAAAAAAGATAAATTACATAGACGTACTATCCGGACAGTATTCGTAAGTCTCTGGAGGAATTTGCATGATTTATATTTGACTTGTTGTTTGTCCATAATATCGGAATCAGTAGAATAGGGGTTTTATTTTTCTATTTCTCCCTCCCATTGAAGAAAAAAAAGATACACTTTAGAATGCCACTATTTTTTTTTCAAAGTCTTTATTTATTCATTCTTCTAATTCTGTCTATGTAATTCTTTAACAGATGACAAACCAGTCATCGCATGTGTTGAAGATCCTGTCAGTCATCAGTACTTTCTCTCACTTGATGACTTGGTATTTAAAACACCGTAAAACAGAGAAAGAGAGTGCGTTCGGCCTCCGGCGTCAATTGCCATATCAGAAGCTGAGGAAAAGTGTGCTTGGGCGGGTGGGGGAAGGTTTTAGAAACATTGCTTGCGAAAGCACAAAACTGAAGTTGAGCAAGGTCGAGTGTGGGGTCCCATTTGGCTGAAACACAGCAACCTCGGCTCTGCATTGCGTTTCCAACCAATTACTTCGAGCTTTGCCAATACAGACAGGCTGATAGCGGTTATAAATTGCTGCTTCCTCATGTGTAAAACGCGATACAACAGGCTTGGAACATTTAGCCACTCGCACAGACTAGGCCGACTACGCTCACGCCTAGCTTCTCTCTTTAGAAAACGACACCCTCCTCTCGAAAAGAGGGACGATGTCCTTGGCCGCTTTCACAGGAACTAACTTCCTCATTTACAAATAACAAGAAGCGGAAATCTCGGATTATTGAATTATCTTAAATAACGATATTTTCTTCGAATGTATTTCAACCAAAAAATGGATCCTAAATGATCGAATTTTCTTGGCTAGAACAAAAAAGCAAATAAGATTAAGCAAAACCTTCGTTGTTTAAATTTTTAAAAAAATAAAAACAAACTTTCTTTTTTAATAATTTAGAATAAAACTTTTTCCAAGATTTTCAGAAGTAAAAATGTTAATTTATTACATAAATTTATTTATAAAAGTTTTGTTTACCTCTTAAGGTTGTTATTATTATTATTATTATTATATCGAAAAAGTTTCAAACCATGGGATTCCCCAGCTAAGACAATATGGCGGGTCAAGGACCAAAGCACATATTGCCAAGTGTATAAAAAAAAAAAAAAAATTCTGGAAGAATAGTTAGGGATGTGTGCTTGTGTCCATAAAATTCCGAACTATGCGTGTTGTGTTGAATACCACAGCCTTCTGGAGTTGTGCATAAGTGTTTTTATGAAGTCCTAGTGTGCTGAGGCTGTGATGCAATGTGTGAGGCACCAGACCAGTAGCGGACAGGATGATGGGTACAACATGTACTCGGTCCTGCCTCCACTGCTTCTGGAGCTAGTGTGCTAGGTCTGTGTATTTACTTATCTTGTCAGCGTGAGTTTTCTGCATGTTCTTTCTGATGGGAACTGCAATATCAATGAGTGGGGTCTGTTTGTTGACCTTATCAACAAGTGTAATGTCAGGTCTGTTGTGATGTATAGTTTTGTCTGTGTGAATGGGACGGTCCCAGTACAGCTTATGTGAGTGTGACTCTAGTATGCTTTGTGGTGTGTACTTGTAGTATGGGACCGTGTTCTTAATAAGTGAGTGTTTGTGTGCTAGTTGTTGATGAACGATCGATGCTACCTGATTGTGTCGGTGGAGGTAGTCTGTTTGGGACAGAAGGGGACAGCCAGATTTATTATCATTATTATTATTATTATGTTTGTATGTTTCAAACCTTGGGTTTCCCCAGCAAAAATAATATGGCGGGTCAAGGACCAAAGCACATACTGCCAAGTGTAAAGATGTGTGCAAGAATGATTAGGGATGTGTGCTTCTGTCCAAAAATTTCCTAACTATGCGTGTAGTGTTGAGTACCACAGCCTTCTGCAGTTATGCATAAGTGTTTTTGTGAAGTCCTAGTGTGCTGAGACTGTGGTGCAATGTGTGAGGCACCAGACCAGTGGCAGACAGAACGATGGGTACAACATGTACTCGATCCTGCTTCCACTGCTTCTGGAGCTCGTGTGCTAGATCAGTGTATTTACTGATCTTGTCTGCGTGAGTTTTCTGCATGTTCTTGCTGATAGGCACTGCAATATCAATTAGATAGGTCTGTTTGTTGACCTTATCAACAAGTGTGATGTCTGGTCTGTTGTGATGTATGGTTTTGTCTGTGTGAATGGGGCGGTCCCAGTATAGTTTATATGAGGGTGA
>JAFIDM010041601.1:0-10416 GCA_023159025.1 Thereuonema tuberculata
TGAATGCAGAAAATATTGAAATATGTTCCTGTAATACAAAACTTCTTAATAATCAAAAGTTCATTCAACTTAACACATTAGCTTTAATCTCTCTATAGAAGCTGATATTAGAGAAATAATTAAAAACATCAAAAATAAACACTAATTCTCAACTTAGGAGTCCATTTGTACTAAAATTATTAGATATCTTATGTTGAATAGTCTGAAGCACTTGCTCAATATTACTATAGTACGAGGCATGTTTTTTAAGTAAGTACCGTTTTGCAATAAAACCAAAACTAGTAAAGATAGTGTCAAATTTTTTTTTATATTTTATTCCTGAAACACTAAGCTATTTTTCAACATAATTTCCTTGTTTATGTAAACACGCATCACAACGTTATATCAGTTTTTGTATATCGATATCATAGCAATCACCCGCCGGTGAAGACAACCAGGATTCAACCGCTGTTTTCCCTTCTCGGTTGTTGCCAACCGTTTACCACCGAGAAACTTTGTCAGGAAGCACAGTTGTGAACTTCCAATGACAAAATGGAAATCCTGCATCGCCTGTCTGCAGGAATTTTGATATCAACTGCGCGTACCAAATCATCTGTGATTACAGAAGGTCGCCCCAACCTTGTTTTATCATGAACATTGCCACACCCATCTTTGAACAATCTCACCCTTTTACGCACTTTGCTAGCTCTCATTGCATTAGGGCCCGTACACAGGAAGTGTTTCTCGGTGGTAAACGGTTGGAAACAGACGAACAAGGGAAAACAGCGGTTGAATCCTGGTTGTCTTCACCGGCGGGTGATTGCTATGACATCGGTATACAAAAACTGATATAACGCTGTGATACGTGTTTACACAAACAAGGAAATTATGTTGAAAAATAGCTTAATGTTTCAGGAATAAAATATAAAAAAAAATTTGACAATATCTTTACTAGTTTTGGTTTTATTGCAAAACGGTACTTACATAAAAAACATGCCTTGTATATCGGGATAAAAATAGTGTTTCAGTTATTAAGACACAGAGTTGAGAAAAGGATAAAGGAATTCCCTTCCCCTAATTCAAAATTACTTTACATCATTTTTAAAATATTTATGTAGGAAATCAATTTGTATGTGTGTGTGTGTGTGTGTGTGTGTGTGTGTGTGTGTGTGTTGAAATAAATTTTGAAGCTCTGGAAGACTCATCTAGAATTGTTGTTACATAGTCACGGGCATTTTTTAATTGAAATCTGTCTAATAGCAAACATATTCTGTAGCACCCGTAGGTGTTCCCCAAATAAAAGCTTTAATGTTTTGATGATAGTTCGTTGTTTGTTTTCAATCCTTCTGTAATATAGAATAATCAATGGAGACGTCAAGGCAGTGAAACGACAACTGCACGAAGTAGTAGACCGAAGAAACTGAGTGATTGTAGCCGTCGAAGCCCGAAGAGAGTAGGGAAGCAAAATCGGAAGTCTCCGATGGTAGTGATGACAGAGTTCCAACAAGCGTCTGGCGTTGTCGCTAAAGCAGAACTGCTCTGCGAGGTGCTAAACTACTTGGGTTTCCACCGCCGTGAGGCTGCTCACAAGCCGAACATCCCCCTCCGTCACTGCGAAGCGTCGGTAACAATTTTGCAAAGCTCACATCCATTGGACTGTGGAGAATTACAAAAATGGTCTCTGGAGTGATGAATCTCGCTTCGCGCTCTAGCTGTCCGATGGACGCATGTTGGTTTGCCGGATGCCCGGCGAACGCTTATTATCCAATTTATCATGTATTTTATGTATTTGAGTATTTGATATCTAATCGCACTTGGTTGTTTCATAATCAATCAGTCGAAGCATTCTACACAAAATCTGTCACATACATACATACATACTGATTTGATGAAACTCACGTGCCCAGCAAAGTAGGCTTAAACATCACGTCTTTCTATATTGTTTCTTGAAGGTGAGATAGAATATTATGTTTTCACATTAATGTTATTATTTACTTTGATAACCAAATTTTACATCAACACTATTCATTCTTACGATAATATTCAATCTAAGGGATTCATATGTAAATAAAATAAATAAACATGAAAAAGAAATTAATGATTTATAACTTCATTTATGTTATCGCCGACCTTTTAATTTGAAGATAATTAACATTGCATTTTGACTATTGTATAATCTTAATGTTATAAACATATACTTATTTAACTGACAATTCTCAACTTAGGAGACCATTTGTCCTAAAATAATTAGATATCTTATGTTCGATAGTCTGAAGTATTTGATCAATATTACTGTAGTATATCAGAATAAAAGTAATGTTTGATATATTGAGACACAGAGTTAAGAATAGGATAAAGGAATTCTCTTCCCCTGATTCAAAATTGCTTTACATCATTTTTAGCATAATTATGTAGGGAATTAATTTCTATGTATTTGTGTGTGTTCAAATAAATTTTGAAACACTAGAGGATTCAAGAATATATTTTACTAAATCTATTTAATGCCAAATACTTTTATATTCTGTAGAACCCGAATGTGTTTCCAAAATAAAAGCTTTAATATCTTATGAAGCGAACTCAATGCTTGCTAATGGAGCTGTTATTTTTTAAAACCTTTACTCCGGCAGAGAGTGTTCGTACAACCCGCTAAAATAACTCTTATGTGTAGCTAACATATATAAAAGAAAACAAGGGCAAATCAATGTATATTCTGTTAAAGTTCCTTTTACATAAAAATGTTAATCCTATTTCACTTGCATGAAACTACGTCTCATTATACGAAGTGTTCTGTGTTATCCAATTTTAGACTTGCGTAACTTTCTTCTTAAATCAGATAACTAAAAGTGTTTTTGTATTAACTTTATCTACACTTGTAATAATGTCTTGAATCTTTAACTTTGTAACCTTTATTGGTGTCTGTTAATCTGTTCTTCTTGAAGCAAAGTGACGATAACGGTATTCGTGTATTATGCCCCGTCCGTGTAAGGTAAATCAAAGGTTACTTACAGTCTGCTGAAGTTCAATCATCTTCGGTCCGATCATCCAACATTGAATCCTCTTCAGTGGATACTTGACGATGTCTTCGAATTCATAGCTTTCGAATCCGATTGAAGATGAGCTTTCGAACCAGATTATTCCTTTAATCATTTCGGTTTAGTCGAACTTCAAATCCGTTTTCCGGGCACGTATCTCTTGCGTTTATTAGCCACTTATTTGCAGAAACAAGGAATATTTATCTTCGATATTCCCTTGCATCCTTTAGCAACATGTGTATCTCTTCTTTATTTGAACGTGATTGTTGCGTTGTTCTTTTGTTTTTTTTCCTTCCCTTAGATTATTCATGATTATATTAACATCCCTTCGAATTGTCTCAGGTTTGAAATACGTTAGAAAAATTGTTCAGGTAAGCTTTTCTCAATTCAAACCTACAATACTCCCTTCCAATTCAAAGGGTCAGTCAATCAATAAAATGAATAACTCAACATTTAGCACCGATGTCAATTACTTTCAAACATCTAACTAAATCCTTTAATCTTGCTTGACTTACAACCTTAGTTAACAAGTCTGCTCCATTTTTTTCGCTGCACACATATTTAAGATCTATCTCCCTTCTATCCACATAATCTTGGATGATGTAATACTTAAGTTTAATATGTTTGCTGCGTGTGGTCTGGAACTTGTTTTCAATCAACTTTAGGGTGGGTTGATTGTCACAATACAATGTTACACTTTCCTTCAAAAACTTTGTAAAATGCAACTCTGATAGCGTCATTTTAATACTTATTATTTCTCTTGCGCATTCGCTAGAAGAAATCAGCTCGCTCTCTTGTGTACTTTGGGCTACGATACTTTACTTCTTACACTTCCATGATATTAAGCTGTTCCCCAAGAAAATATCGCTTCCCGATGTTGATTTTCCTTTAGTTCTGTCTCCGAAGCTTGCATCTGAGTATACTTCCATCCTATCTTCTCCCTTCGAAAATATTAACTTATAGTTTTCGGTTCCGCGGAGATAACGCAGAATTCTTTTGACATTCTGCATATCCAGTATTGTCGGGGAGTTGAGGACCTCCGAACACCGATTTACTGCATAGGTGATATCAGGTCGGCTCACATTACTAAGGTAACTGATGCTTCCTACAATGCTTCTATATCTAAGGTGATCTTCCTTGCCTAACTTATCATTCTTATCCTGTCTTTCTTGCTTCAGACTTGATCCTTCTGCCAATGGTGTACTCACGGGCTTACAGTCACCCATCTTGAACTTATTCAATAGATCTTGGACGAATTGTTTCTGCGAAACGCTGATTCTTCTTCGATCTGTATCATACTCGATCTCCATGCCCAAATATTCTTTAACAACACCCAAATCCTTGATTTTGAACAAATTATTTAGGGTTGCTTTGATTTTTTCAATGATGGCGTTTGATCTTCCCATAATAAGGATGTAATCGACATAAAATAACAAGAAGTACATATCATTTCTTCCATTCTGATATGTAAATATGCACGGCTCTGACCTTGTTACTTTGAATCCATTTTTAGTTAGTTTGTTCCGCATTGTCTCGTACCAATTCCGGCCTGCCTGTTTAAGTCCGTGAACTGACTTCATGAGTTAAAGTCCATTGCACTTGGGATCTTTCAGGAATACGCCTTCTGGCACTTCTATGTATATATCATGATCAATCTGTCCGTTTAGATGGGCTCCCTTAACGTCACATTGGTGTATGGAATAATCATTTTGCACGGCGAGAGCTAAGAACATACGGATTATAGTCATGCTAGGTGTAGGTGAATATGTATTACTATAGTTCACTCCCTTCCTCTGCATAAATCCGTTAATCACCAAACGTGCTTTCTACTTTACAATCCTGCCTTTACTATCTTTCTTGATACGAAATATCCATTTTGAGGACAATGGATTGGCGTAATCAGGAACTTCCGATTCAATCCACTAATCATGTTGTTCAAGGTTGAAGCTCTTCCTTTATCGCCTGTAACCACTTTGGTCCACTTCTTTCGCGAATGGCTTCCGCATAACTTGAAGGTATACTTTCACATTCTTGTACTTATTTTGGGATTTAACTTTACTTGCCTACTACGTAGCTTGAAGTAGTTGTTCTCATCTTCTTCCTGTGACTTGTCTTCATCAGAGTCATCTGGGTTATGATCGGATTCAATATTTGATGAACTGGAACTTTCAGTATCAGGTGCATCACTTAAAACTTCTTCGTCCTCTGAAGAACTTGTGTCCGAATCATCGACTCTCTTGGTCAACTGATTTAAATCGTAGGCATCTTCTCTTCTGTCCTTCATTCCTTTTAGAACATCGCTGCCTCTTCGATTTTCGTTCACCTGAACATTCCGTGTTTCCACAATTTTATCTTTATCTACGTTGTATACAATGTATCCTCTTGTTGAGGTTGAATAGCCCAAGAATATCCCTTGTTGTACTCTCGAGTCAAACTTGTTCCTTACTTTAATCTTCGGCTTCTTCAAGTAGACTAGGCTCCCAAACTTCTTCATGTGTTTTATACTTGGGGGTTCACTATTTCCATACCATCGTGATATTGGTATCTCAAAATCTATACTCTGGTGTGGCGTTCTATTCAGAATATAATTAGCGCATCTGATTGCATACGTCCAGAATTTAATAGGTAAATCTGCATCGATAAGAATGGTTCTTGCTATCTCTAATAACGATCTATTATATCTCTCCGCTATGCCGTTCTGCTGCGGTTGATATGCAGAGGAATGTTGAAATTTGATCCCCTTCTCTTTAACAAAATGTGTTACTTCTTTGTTGATATATTCAGACCCTTGATCAGAGAGTATATGCTTGATCTTCTGCTCACTGGATCTTTCTGCATAAGCTGTAAACGACTTTATTTTCTCAAATACCGCGTCTTTGCTTTCAATGATGTCCACAAAGCTACGCCGAGTATAATCATCGATGAAAGTCAGAACGTACGCTTTCTTCCCATTCGATGTTTCCATAGGGCCGCATAGATCCGTGTATAAGTACTCAAGCGGATGAGTTGATCTTAAACTCCTGATTTTCTTATGACTGATGTTGGTCATTTTACCCTTCTTGCAACTGTCACAAAAAGTGTCCTTTTCTTTTTTAGGTATGGTGACATTTTCCAATCCTTTTAGACAACCTTTAGTCTGAATGATCTTCATTTTTTTCGGGGATATGTGCCCCAGCCTGGCGTGTCATAAGAGATACCTGTCGTGTTTCGTTTCGTTGAAGTAGTACTTTGATCTGACTTCAGTGGGAAAACAATTCACTTGATACAAGTTGTTTTTCCTTTCGCCTATCAGGAAGATATTCCCGTATGGGTCTTTTACTGTATGCTTATCATTCCTGATCTGTTGATCACATCCTTTCGCATCGAGCGTTCCTACAGATATCAAATTGACTGGTATTTTCGGTACGTAGAAAGTATTAGTCAATTCTCTAACTTGAGGTCGTCCTTTCAATAGATGAACTTTAAAGTGAACGATCCCTTTGCCTATTGCCTCTACTGGCTCATCTGAAAAACCATAAATCAATATAGGACTTTTGAGTTCCTCGTAAGACTCAAACCAACACTTGTCATTACAAATGTGTCTGCTACAAGCACTGTCTATAAGCCATGTTGATTTCTTATGAGTTTCTTTGTGTTCTCCATACATCACGACTACTCCAGAAAAATGTTTTTCCACCTTATGTTTTTCCTGGCTCATTTTGTCACTATGATCTTCAGATTTCTTTTTCTTTTTGCAATTTCTGGCAATATGTCCTTTTTTGCCGCAATTGAAACAGGTTCTTAAGTCTTTCTTGCCTTTTTGCGTTATTTTCGGAAGTGCTTTAAGCTCTGCCTTGAAGCTTTCATCCCGACCAGTTTCTTGTTTTATGTTGCTGTGTTTTCTATTGTACTCCTTCAAAATGCTCTCGATAACTCTTTCAGAATTATAGTTATCACTTTCATGTTTCGATATAATGTTCTGAGCACAAGAGTCGTACTCTTTAGGGAGACCTGACAACAGCAACCAGCTAACTTCGTGATCAGGTTCAGTACCACCTTTGGAAGTTATTTCTTTTGCGAGAAGTTTAACTTTTAAAAGATGTTCCGGCAAGTTAACATCAGATTGCAATTTTGTCATAGTGAAAAGATCTCGCTTAAGATCGGTTACTTTCAGATAATCAACCACGTTATACTTTTTCTCAATAACCGTCAACAATTGGTGCGGATCATCAATATCCTGAATTAGCATACGATAATTATCTTCTAAGGATTCACTAATTCTTCCTAGCGCTTTTTGTGCCTTATTCAGAAGCTTGTATTTTATAGGTGCATCTTCCATACTTTTGATGTCACTTAACGGTGTGTTTGCAACATCCCACAGTCCATCACGTTGCAAGTGAGACTTGATGTGCATTCGCCATTTTGCATAATTTCCTCCATCAAACTTGAGGATAATGCCAGCCATTTTCTCAATGACAAATCTTAGTTACACGGTGTAATAGCGTTGTTATACGATATAACCTCTTTCTACGATGCTCAGTGGAATCGTTTCTGGGCCCATAACCATTATCTGTAGGATGTTAAACCAACGGGGAGCTGTTATAATATAAACCCTAGCTCCAGCAAAAGATTACTTGTAACAACACGCTATAAAACCTTTGTGTGAAAACTAAGTTGTGAGAAAAACGACTAAGATAGATTTTTAAACAACTGAGTATATATTCTCTTAAAAAGTCTGTTACAAATATTTTGTTGTCCTAGTTCACTTATATGAAATTACTGCTTGTAAATCATATTCTTCTTAACTATTCAGTAATACGCTTGGATAACCTCGCTCCAAGATTAGATTACAAAAGTCTCTTTGTGAAATCTTATTTTAATGTTATTTTATTGAATCCATCAGTAGTCAATATCTCACTGTCTTTCAGGTTTTCACCTTGTTCTTCAATGAATGCGATTTCCTCTTTCGTAACATCTTTTGTCTCATGGATGAATCTTGTTCTGATAGGTCAACAAAACCTTACAGAAGATGGTGTTGGATTTCGCCATATTATCTTCTTTGTATTTCCATTAACTGAGACAGCCAATCTCACAGGCACGTGTGAATTTACGAAAATATTGGCATCACTGTTCTCGCTATTCCCAAATTTTTGTTTGTACTGCGTCGTATTCGACCCGTCACAGCCATGTTTTCATATTAAAACTTGGTTTTGTTTTTCAAACACCGATGAAGTTTCGATTACTTCTTTAATATACTTACAAAGGCGGATGCAGTGTGGTCTAGAAGAGCTCAACTTCAAAGCCGGTTTCAATCACTTTTATGGAATCTTTATTAGGATAACATTCCTTTTCCGCCTTCTGCTAAAGGGAATAGCAAGGGTAAATATTCTTATTAGTGCCTGTAGTAGTTCCCATTGCTGTCTAGTAAAATCCCTTTCTACGAATAATGATAGAGCTTCATGAGGTGTATATTTCTTCACTGTTTTTTTTTGTTTTCAGTTGAAGAAATAATTTTCCTAAACTTATTAGACCTAGTTGGGATTGAAGTAATATCTTTCATCATGTTTGATGTGTCAATGTTTCCAGAAGTGTCTTCTTTCACGCGAGCTGCATAGGTCAATTCCTCAACAGATACTTGCTCTCGTAAATCTTTTGTCCGTCTCCGTTTGCTTCTGTTACTCAATTCTTGGAGGTCTTTTAGTTGTCGCCCTGATTTTTGTGTTCCTGACGATGCAGGTAATGCCAGTGATATACTGAGCCAATTTTCATTAAAATTTGTAAAAATCGTTCATCAGTGTAATTAGCGGCCGTCCATTTTTTTTTTAAAATCACTTTTGAAACACCTCGATGCTCGAGTCAAAACATTTCTTTCCTCCTCTGGACTTGAGGTCATATGCTCAAGCCATTCTTCCAGTGGCGTAGCGTGGGGAGGGCGGTGGGGGCGGTCCGCCCCGGGCGGCACTTTTTTTGGGGCGGCAAAATTTCATAATAAATAATAATAATATCCTGGAATCGGAACTAAAAATTTGAACCATTTAATAATTAATTCTCGCTGAATATTGTCGCGGTTTATTATGAATTTCTCCCTTGTTTTTATTTTGATTAGTTCGCTTTATTTCCAACTCTTATTAATTTCTTATTTTTTCTTTTCTCACGACTTTCTCCCTTTCGCTACTTTATATCGTTTCCTTTTGTAAGGAAAGAAAATCATGAATTGAAGCTGTGTAATTGAGTCGGTGTGAATTGGACGACTGATGTTGCAGATGTTTGAACTCTTATTCTTTATATGAAAGAATTAATTCTCGCTGAATATTCGTGGTGAACAAAACCAAGTGAGTATTACAATTTTTATTTTTGTTTTCCTACTAGTTTGAAGTATTTACTATTTACTATACAGTCAATTTTGTAAGTAATTGCTTATACTTAGATACTTAGTAATATTATTAAACATCTTCATCAAAACACAAAAATAAATGTATTAATAGTTAATAACAATTAACTAGTTGCTAATAACAATTAATTACAGAATAGAGTTTAAAATTTTCCAGTAATAATCAAATGATTTTAACAATCTAATTCATCAATCACAACCTTGTTATTGCAACCTAAATATAATTTTTGTACCAACTCTTTAGCTAATCCTACGATACAAGAATTTACTTCAACTACATCATTTCTATTTAAATTTTTCTCCCTCTTATTTCTAATATACATTCTTTCAATTATTTTTCTTATTTTCGTATCTTTTTCAACGCATAAAATTTTGATCTCATTAATAATAAAATGCGATTTTTTTCTAAATACAATGTTCCGCCACTTCAGATTTTTTACCAATTTATTTCTTATACAGTATCATGTTGAAGAACTCGTTCTTTTACTTTCCTCCAGATAAAATGCATCGCAATTCATACAATCCATCTTGTAAATTATTCTCATTTCATACTTTCTATCATTCATATTTAATTTACTATATAAAATATTTTTCATTTTATTATTATTCACAACCCAATGTCAATTTTAAACTTTCTACACATTTTTTTCAGAATTTTCAATCAGGACATTATTTGAGTATAAAAAGAAATATAGTAGAAAAGTATTTAAAAAGGATTGATGTAGCTAAAAATAATAGTTACCGAGAAAAATTCATTGATAAAGCAACAAATAAATATCATACATTTAGAATTTTATTTTATTCCTTATTTATAAAATGTTTTTATTTATGATAATTACAATTGGAATTTTCATTATAACTATTTTGTTAAAAAACTACATACTTTTACTTATGTTTTATCATTTAAAACATATCTATCCTTTAAAGCAAAAGCTTATAATTTATAGAACATTATTTGATTCTATTTTAGATTATGGATTAAATTGTTGGATTTTTTTCAATACATGTCAAATTGATAATACAGTAAAACCTCGT
>JAFIDM010041602.1:0-10416 GCA_023159025.1 Thereuonema tuberculata
CTCACTTGATGAACGTCAGTATTTATGCAGTTCTGCAGACGTGTGACGACACTGCGACTTTGTCGTGAGAAAATTTCAAATTTGGTAATAACACACAAAAAAAAGATATTTTTTTTTTATCTTTAAAATGAGGAATGACTGAGCCTTGTAGCTTTTGACTGGAAGTAAGTTACAGCTCAAAAGAAAAAGTTCTGAAATACCATTTTTTTGCTTTCGGCTGTAGCATAAAATTAACTATATTTGAAGGGGTAAATTTTTAAAAAATATATCACAGACTTTCTAAGATCTAGGAGGTAGGTAGAATGCACACACAAACTTTCATCAAAATCAAAAATGGTGATGCACACAGCATTTCTTGAATTAACATGGAATGACCCTAAGGCCTCTGCGCCCTTTATTACTTAATAACAGTATATTAAATTATATAAATATGAACAATATATGTTCGATACTGTAACAGGCTTTTTGATTGATATACTGTAAAGTTAAATTGTCCAGATCACTTGAATTTCCATTGAAGAAATGACTTGTAATGATGACTCAGGTGACGCTTAGGTGATTTTTTTTTTTAGGTGAAATTATTGCTCTAAAAAGCATAAGTTTATGTATATATAGGCATTGAGGGAGATCTTGTTTTATATGTATTCACTCCATTAAGTCTTCTTATCAGACTTGTTAAGCTGTAATTAAGTAGACGAGCTCATGAAACGTAGATGAAGGTCACGTGTATCCTTACGAAGGAATAGGATTAGGATTTTATTCTTTATCTCCACTGGAAATAACATCCGGTAGGGAATAATGGAGAACTCTATGGAGGATGAAGCCTAATAAGTACTATGGCTGAAGCCGTAGAGAGTTGGATTCTTAAAGTTATTACACAGATAACAAAACTTTTAACTTTTAAGTAAATTCGTATTTTAAATTGCATGACTGTATACAGAGTATATTGATACAATATACCTTACTAGTAAAGATTGGTTCCTTAAGGATGTACTTTCTCTTTCATGCTTCATCCATGTACGTAAAGCCTCTTAAACAACAAAATCGAAATTATCTGAAAAAGACAAAATTTTACTGATAGGTTGAAATTACCCTCTATCATTTAAATTATCTTAAAAGGGCAATTGAAAGTTGACTCGCCAACTATAATATTTTGTTTTTATAAATTTATTTTCTAAAAAAAAAAATATAGATAGACATCTTTTGTGTACACTGACTAAAAAAAAAACCTAACCTATTAAATAATTTAAGCCAATGTCAAGATAGCAAATTTACATAACGTAGTACTTAATTTAAGATAACAATAATCTTAGCAGTTCTTAGAAATGCTCCAAACTTAATGTAATTAATCAACATCTCCTGAAAAAGGCCCGAGGTCCTGGATCGAACTCATTACAATTACCTTTTTTTTATAGTTTTATAGTTTTTTATAGTGCTGACTGAAGTTTTTTGATTGCGAATTATTTTTTAATGTGACAATATTTAATAAAGTCGTGCAAATTGAATGGAAATTATATTTTATAGCTTCCCCTTGTATTGTCCTAAGATAACAAAAGACAGATATTTATTCACTGGACTGAGAGCATCCGACTATCGAAACAGAGACACAACGACTAAGCCAATATCGATACTTAGTTGACTGGGTGTAACATTTACAATGGCAGCTCCTGACCCCGCAAACAGAATTGATCGATTCAACCAGGAGGAGTGGCGCCAGGAATAAAGGAATCCTAATTTAGTTAACTTAATTATTCCTTCAGAAATATTTACTCCATATTTACTGATGCGATGCCGTGTAACTGAAATATTAACTCTTTGCTGTCGATTATTCATTGAAATGTTGAAATAGCCATATTTGGTTTATGAAAGCAGAAAGAAGAATAACTAATTAGAAAAGATAATTGCTGTAAGGTTATTAAAGCAATTTCAGTCATGTTTAAATGTTTAATGTATTAGAATTCCTATGCATGTATTATTTGTGACATTTTTTTTCTGATTTCCCATTCCCATATTTCTATAAATGTTATTTACGAAAAGTATTTCAGAAGTTTCACATTTGATTTATTAACTTCCGCCCATATTTTACTTTCCCAGATTTCTATAAAGTTATTTACGAAAAGTGATTCAGAAGTTTCACATTTGATTTATTTACTTCCGTTGATTCCACCGAACCCCATTGAACTCTATTCGATGCCTAAGTGAAGTAGCGTAATAGCTTTTCAGAGCATGTTTACGGAAAATGTTTTGCCTATTCTCCAACTACAGTTCAGTTTATTAAAGAAGAGCTTTTGATGACGTAATTTCCTTATGGATTGATGTTTTCAGGACGTAACAGCGCCATCTATTGCTAAGATGTGTAACTGAAATCTTATAAACATTACGAAACATTCTGGTTTTTATAGTTTCCACAATTGCCAATACATTTCTATATTATTGTTATTATTATTTTAATAATTAAAAACATTCCACACTATTCCCCTTGCTAGGCTATGCAAAGTTTGTTCTTTTTTGGTCACGCTTATGCGATCACAAAACGACTGTTGTGATTCTCGGGAGTAATAATAATTTAAAGAAAGGACAATTGCGATCCTGGTTTGAAGATTGAAGAACAATAAGGACGATAGATGTCACGAGCTGTATTGTTTATCTCGAGTGAAACAGTGATTGTTGCCACTCACAAAGAAGATGGAGAAGACTTCGAAAGCGATGGATCGTTAAATAAATAAATATGAATCGGAGACGAAGAAAAACAAATATGAAGCTAATATCATATTGGATTTTATGTCTTGGACAGTTATCTGAAGCCAATTGGTAGGATTAGTTCCTTGTAGAATATTATTTGTGAAAAGAAACAGATAAATGTTATTTTTCTCTTTCACGTGAACTATAGGCCTTACTTCAGTCGTCGCCGTGACAACAACCGTTGGATAAACTATGGGTATACATATCATTCCGTAATAAAAGGGATACATGGATATACGTCGCAGTTTTCCTTCATCTAGAAATCACAAGGAGAATATCAAGGGTTTGTAAACCGAGGATATATGTAAATGTATTTATTTACTTTATTGAAGATCGGATCCAAAGTAAAATTCTAACGAGAGGATAGCATTCAATTAAAATGTACAGGATCTTATTAACTGATCATATACTAAAGATTTCTAAGTGAAAATCAATAATAATTTTCATACAAGCGAAAAGGGTTAAATGTTAAAATGATCTTTATTTAATCTACCAAAATACAAGATTTATTTAAAGGGAATTTCTATACGAACAAGTTGATCGTATTTGTTTTTGAAAAGACAAGATATCAGTAAAAGAACTTGTTGATAATAGTCTTGTAAGAATCTATGTGATACTTCTAAAACCAGGATACTTTTCAAATGATATTCCAAGAACATTTAACTACATTTTCATTTATTATTCAGTTACAGTAATCTCGTTGATAACAAATTCCTTTACAAGTACTATCTTCAAGGTATTGAAATAGCGTTCACGAAAGTGAATGAAGAACTATAATAAGTATGACAACAACAAACAGTTTATATGAACTTACCTACTATCAATGAAGTAAAGGATAACTTCTATCAAGAGAATCCTTTTAGATGTAACGTGAATAGATGAAATTGACAAAATAAATTTGTTTGTTATTTTGTTAAACTGTTTGCTTCATTTGTTTGAACTATTTATTATCAGAAACTCTGTTTACTTTTATTCATATGCTAAGATTAACAACCTTTAATTATGAATTCTTTTATACTTATGACGTTAATATTATTAACTTTTAAAAACAACGACGCCATCTTGGACTGACTTCTCGGAGTTCACGTTGATGACATCATGACTGGTGACGTTTGTTCCAGACAAAAATCGATCGCTACGGCATGACCATACACGACAAACCTTTCTTTTTTGAAAACTACTATAATAAATATTAGATCATATCCGGTGCCATTGATACTGTATCAGATTATGACCAAACTTATTGTTGGAGAGATACCTTGAGGAGATATGCAGGTTCTGTGAAAAAAAGCACAACGTTTATATAAGATACTCGCTAGACTATCTGATTCAGACTGACCAAACTAAACAACTGACCAAACAACTGACTGACAAACTAAACTGAATGTGTGACTGACTGTTTGACTGACTGACAAACTAAAGTTTCATATTAGTTAATTCAGTATATTCAATATATGGCATCATTAGTACTTCTTTCGTTTTTCGTTTTTTATTATCCAGTTCCAGGTGAGAACTCTGAAGTATTCTGGACACAACTGTGATTGTTTATTGTTTGAATTAATTACGGAAGATTATATGAAACAGTTTATATTTCATAGCTTTTTCCAATGCTTTATTAGAAGTACTTATTTTGTTTAAATAATTCGGTAATTGATACTCTTCATTTTGATTGTAACTTGAAACTACCTTTGACAGATATGTTGAATTACATTTTCCATTAATTTAATAAATGTTGAAATTGAAGATGCTTTTGACATCCGGAAAATCTTATAGACCAGAACTCTATAATCTTAATTGTTTTGTTGTCTTTAATTTTATCTTTTCTTAAATTTTAAGACTGCCATTGTCAATATTTCGTTTTATCACATGGGATACGTTTCGATCAAATCTATTTTAATCCACTGCAGAATGAAAATCTTATAAATTTCGTTCAGTCTTTTAGTACGTTTGCTTATATACATTTGCTTAATCTATTCTCACTTTCCTCCAAAATTTTATTTTGCATATTTCTTTTTACTATATATCAGATTCAATGTGGTAAGTGTACGTCGGATTTCTTAGCTTATTGATTGTTCTTGTAACAAGTAGTTTTCAATTTTGTTCTGTAATTCCTATTATATATTAGGAATATATTTTGCTGTGAAATGTATAATATCTAAACTGCTTTTTTGATTTTTGTTCATTTGTAAATCGACGAACACTGCAAATTATCGACAACCTTCTGTTTATTTTTCGAATTATTGACGAAACTTCTTAGTTCAACTGTAAAAAATACTGAATGTATTTTCTCCATTGACTCATGAATTACGATCGCAATAGTATTCAACACATTAAATTTGTTTTTATTATGATTTTTTTCTCTTAATTATTAGAATAATAAATTCAGTTAATTTTTATCATCAATTTTAATTTTTTGGAAAAAATTTTCTTACATTTTTCTTTTCATTTATTAAACAAAATTTAATGGTTTTTTGAAACGGAATCTGAGAGCGAAGATAACAATAAGCAAAGCCGGAAAAATTCAATATAATATTAATATCAATTTTAATGACTACGGCGATGTTTCAAAAAATCTTCAAAGTTTTAAAGTTTCCCACTATAAACCTATATGAGGTTGGGGGAGGTAAAGCTCCCTGCGTTCGTATACAAACACTATATAAGTTCTGAAAAGAAAACTAAAATTAATGGAAATTTAAAAAGAAATTTAAATTTTAATTCCGAAACGCAATAGTTTAGAACCTGCAAAAATTCCAAACAAAAAGAAAATTCTAAATTGTTTTTACTTTCGCAGTCCTTTTGTAGATCTTTGTTAATTACTTACTGCCATATCTACTAATGTTTAACATGAAGTAAAAATTAAAGTACTATTAATTGCTTGCTATCTTTCAATTAAAATAAGTTTCTTCTGTTTATCAAAAACAAAAACATTGGAAAAATATTAATTCGAGTAGGAGGTTTTGTATTCTCTTATTTATCTATTTTATGAATAAAACAGTTTTAGATCGATTTGTACTTAACAGATTTTCTGAATATCTGTTTTTCTTTTTTAAATATACTGTATATTCCTTAACGTATTATTTCGTTAATATACGTACATTAATATGTTTAATGAAATAAAAGCAAAATTGGAGCAAACAAGAGATTATAGTATACTAGATTACTTTGTAGTTAGGAATAATTAGAAAGTTATTATCTAGTTAGGATTACTTTCTCGTTTGGTTTTGCAAATCCAATATACAGTTAATTCTGCAAAACATTAATGAAGAACTAAGCAGAAAAGAGCGTCGTTCTCAAAAAATATATATAATTATTTTAATACTAAACAAATGACAGTTTGTAAAACTAAAGTTCACTCACCTACGAACTGAGGGCTGTTTTATTCTTCAAAATATTATTGTGCATGAAGAGAATTCGTACGTTTACCTTTTTATATGAGAGGCTAGATTGGTAAAATACAAAGCAGATAGATAAGAAGTCTGCGTAATTATAGAAATCACGAAAGATCTTTTCCTTTTCCTTTATAATATTTTGTATAATACAATATAGTTTTTAATATTCATTCGAGAAAAAAAATAATTTTTATCAAGCTTAGCATTTAAATTTCTAACCTAATTGTTTCCTACATTCAACTTTAATTTTAACCTTCTATTTCGGCAGCTATAATTTAATTCATTTTTTATTGTTTGCATGGCTTTGAAACTTTATGTAAAATGTGAAATCATTAAATTTTGAAGAAAATGTAGAAACAAAAACCTTAAACGATCTTTTGACTTTTCGAACCAGCATACATCCTCTGTTTCAAAATTAGCGGAAATGGAACATACATAAGTAATTTCATCAGCCTATCTTTACTTTCGATAGTACTATCTTTCGAATAAAATAATAATAGAATATTATTCACGATTGCGAACAGTTGATAGTAATTCTAAGTATGATTAATTATAAATGATTATAAATAATGACAAGGATTTAGAATGTGGTTACCTATATGTCTACCTTTTTTGTGATTCTGTACAGCACGAAGGCTTGAATGGGAAATGCCTACAATTAACGAAATAAATAAATAAATAAATAAAATCTACAGAGGAGAATTAAAAAAATCAAATTAATTTTGATATACATTCGAAATCCGACATTCTATAGAATGCCTAGGCAATCTATAGAATGCCTGATTGTTTCAGGCAAAGTATAAAATGATTTGCTATTTTATACATTGCCTAGGCATTCTATAGAATGCCGGATTGCCGTTCGGCAAAGTATGTAACTGGCCGGCGCGGCGGGGGCGATTGGGTCGTTGTTTGATAATGGCGATCGAAGCTTTAGTCTTCTCACGACGTCAGTGCACGTGTATTATCCGGCTGAGGTTCCACAGACGCTCTCCCGTGACGTTTCGCCGTGGATTGTTGTGTGACCATGACGGAAGGGAGTGTAGTGCCAGGACAGGATTCACGCCATGTTGATATGCAACAACGGTTCTACGATGAATTATCTCGAAGTAAGAGCCAATTCTGCTAAAAACTGTTTTTTTAACTGAAACCAGTTACCAAAAATTAGTGGACGATGTGAAAAAGGCTAAGACGACCATTAAGAAAGAACCACGGGACTATTGGCTGGTAAAACACTATGATGTCATGATGGTGGAAAATAAGAGTAAGTTGATCTATCCTGTCAAAGAAGGTGTGAGTGCCATACAGTTTTACGTCGCGGACTCCGAGTTATTTGACGTACTTCATAAGGCTCATTTGGCTGTTGGTCATGGAGGACGGGACAGAATGTTGAAAGAACTTTCATCCAAATACAAGAACGTTACCCGTCGTGATATTGAACTGTATATTAACCTTTGTGAGCCTTGCCAGAAAAAACAAAAAGGTGTCAAAAAAGGTGTTGTGTTCAAGCCAATGGTTTTTCTGAATTCAACTCCATCGACTGAACTTATCGACTTTCAACCCATCCTGATGGGGAATACAAGTTTATAATGGTGTACCAAGATCATCTAACCAAGTTCGTTGTTCTCAAGGCCCTGAAAACAAAGAGGGCAGAAGAAGTAGCATACAAGCTCGTAGACATATTTACGTTGCTTGGTGCTCCAATGATTCTACAGTCCGATAACGGCAGGGAATTTGCAAACAATGTGGTAAGCAGCCTAAAGGAGTACTGGCCCACCTTGAAGATTGTCCATGGTAAGCCGCGCCACTCACAAAGCCATGGTAGCGTCGAAAGAGCTAACCAGGACATCGAAAATATGATGTGTGCTTGGATGCAAGATCAAAAAACTGGCTGCTGGAGTGAGGGGTTACGATTCGTCCAACTTATGAAGAACAGAGCTTTTCATTCTGGGATTAAAAGATCACCTTACGAAGCTCTCTTTGCCTGCAAAGCTGAAGTAGGCCTCACAATGTAGTTCCTACCTGACGATGTTTTACAAGACGTGGAAACAGAGGAAGAGCTCGAAAAAATAATAGAGACAGTACAAACAACACAAGAGCAGGAAGACAGAGAGAAATGCAAGAGACAGCGCTTTCTGTAGAAGACATGCATGAGAATGCAATCCATGATGACGGAAACCAAAGCAGTGGTGAAGTCATGGTTATCGAAGAGCCTTCCATTTCCGTGGTTACCGAAGACTCTTCTTCTTCCACTATCTGCTGCGTCTGCTTAAAAGAAACCAGCGGTGCTCATACATGTCGAAAGTGTAGCCGAAACGTTCATGCCATCTGTGGGCATCTCCCTAAAGATGATGCTGACGACAATGAAGTAGAAGGTTATGGGGTTAGCATTTTGTGCACTGTTTACTTCAATATTGAGAAAGCTATCAAAAATTAAAATGGAATCGAAATCGAACCTCGAAATGCAGGCCAAAAAAATGAAAAGGGATTCCGACAAAAAATTTCCTCCTGTGCCTTTGGGAGCCACTGTGCGAGTTCCCATTCCCGATGTTGACAAAGGGCGGGGAGACTCGCGAAATCTGTTAGCAGTTGTTATGAGCATCACAGAAGATGGCTTTTACCGGGTTGGAACTGCACAAGGAATCCTGAAGCAACTCTATGCCAGATCAGAATTCACCGTATGTCCAAAGGATTTAATCAAAGCGGAAGACGTTCCTGACCATGAAATTGCTCTCCGATCCGCTGCCACTTCTCAGTCCACTTGAAGCGGCCAAGGATTCGTCAGGTGTATGTGGAAGACGAAATGCCAAACTATGAGGTGTCTTTGTGTGAAAAAGAAAATTAAGTGCAATTCTAAATGTCATTCCAGTCTTCCCTGCTACAACAAGTAGCTCATTCCAGTTGTTTTCTACTTGTTTCACTGGTATCAACACCCTATCCTTCTTATTTAGCAATTCTTCACTAATTCGTGAAATATGAATGTGCAAGACCTAAGTGCCAAAATATGAAGTGTTTTTGTGTGAAAGAAGAAAATTAAGTACATATATAGAAGAAACAGGAAACACGCACAAATAAATAATGGTAAAAAATAAAAGTTATATTTAAACATGTTATATGTCTAAATATAACTTTTATTTTTTACCATTATTTATTTGTGCGTGTTTCCTGTTTCTTCTATATAAGTTCTTTCCGCACGTTAAAGAAAGTTCAAAAGATTAAGTACAGTTCTAAGTGCCATTCCAGTGTTACCTAAGTGCCAAAATATGAAGTATTTTTGTGCGAAAGAAGAAAATTAAGTACAGTTCTAAGTGCCATTCCAGTGTTATCTACTGTAACAAGTAATTCAATCTCAGTTCTGCTGTTATGACCAATAAACGCTTTTGTTGTGCTCTTCTGTCACTTGCCTAAATGATACTTGTCATTCTATATAATGCCTAGGAATTGTATAGAATGCCTAGGAATTGTATAGAATGCCTAGGCAAAGTATGCAAAATCTTTAGAAAAAAATGACATTTCATTCTTTGCCTAAATGATACTTGTCATTCTATAGAATGCCTAGGAATTGTATAGAATGCCTAGGCAAAGTATGCAAAATCTTTACAAAACTCTGATATTTCATACTTTGCCTAAAACCATCAGGCATTCTATACATTGCCTAGGCATTCTATAGAATGCCGGCATTTCACACTTTGCCGGTAACATATACATAAATAAGGTGTATCGAAACTCTCAGTACAACTTTTAATGAGAGATGAGAACGAGCAATAAGAAAAGCTTTTCCATCAATGAATGTATGTTCGCTGATGCAACCTTCTGCTCTAGAAGAACATATGAGCGAAAAATTAGGCTTCATCGCGGTCTTCTGCAGAAACCATTGCATGAATTCCACGCGAATAGGTAATCCCGAGGCAGCCATGTCTGGACTCTCAGATGATGAATCGGATGTAAGTAGTCCTCCTCCAACACTGTCCACACGAGGGCGTGGCTCACTCTATGTGCTTGTGTCTGAATTGTCCTCAATTCGTTATATGATTTTTTTCTTCCATATCAGCAGTACGCATGGTTCTTTCCAGACCAATGTCAAGCATGGTTGTAAGGAAAGTTCTCGCAATTGCCGGTGCAAACGCGTCAATGTTTGTTGGTTTGGCACATGTCTGTTTGGGAAGCGCTCTCGGTACAACCTCACAGCAGCTCTTCTGTTTCCATTGGCAGCTCATATATCAGATACATGTCAGCCATCTCTGAAGTCATGAAACGCTACAGATTACATGTAATGTCTCCGATTTAT
>JAFIDM010041603.1:0-10416 GCA_023159025.1 Thereuonema tuberculata
CATTTTTTCTCACCCTCTTTCTATCTTAGCAGTTATTATTATACAAACAATAATTTTAGCTATCCTTGCAAGAACTTTAAATATTTCTTATTGATTTATTTATATGTTACTTTTAATTTTTTCAAGAGGAATGTTAGTACTTTTTATTTATTTATTTACTTCTTCGGTCTCAAAAGCAATCTTTTTAAAAATAAGTTTTCTAAATATTCTATTTATTTTTTTATTCCTCTAATCCTCTCTATTTTTATAATTCCAAATTTTTTAATTATAATCCATTTATCCCACAGATCATTGATATTAATATTATCATTAACAAATTTTATAATCATTAACAAATTTTTATAGTAATTTTCTTTTAATGCTTCTTTTAATTTTATAGCTTCTGACTGCCATATTTGTTATAGTAAAATCACAAAATTTAATAAAGAGCTTTTACTTTTCATCAAAATAACTATTTTGCTTATGGAAAACAGATACTTTGAAAGTCTGACTTTTAGTTTGGGCTGTAGAGATGGAAACTTTTTCCGCCGCTGAACTTCCTGTCTTACCGGAAGTGACCATGGACAGAAACTCTTGTTTTTTCCACCACTACAAGTCATAAATTTTTCAATAAGGTATCACTCAATCTGTAGATTTCATAATTTGGATTGTAAAGATGACGATGAGCAGAAACTTCTTAAAAGCTTCTCCTTTGTATTCAGTAAAAGCTCCCACAATGTGGACCAGGTCGCTAAAAAAAAGAAAAAAAGTAAAAAGCTTAAAAAAAGTCTCGTTATTCGTTGATTAAGAAACATTTTAATAACTAGAATATAATAATACAGTAAAACCTCGTTAAGTCGTCAACTCAAGGGACCGAACATTTTTGACGACTTAAGCGGAGTGGACATTTTTTGAAAAAAAACCCACTGAAATACAATATTTTTATGATTTGCTATAGGATTCGGTGAGAAAAACAAGATTTTCAGAAATCAATACATGCAAATGAATGAGTGCAAAAAAAACAAAACACGTTTTATACTTACCACATTTTCTTTTCTTTTACTGGCATTAAAATGAAGTTTTATAAAAGTGTTGATTGATGAAAGTTACCAGTAATCTGGTAACAATTCGAAACATTTTGTAATGAAATGGAACTCCAACTTTTGTACACATAGTTAATCGTATCTAAAACCGAAACTTCTAGCTTTTCGTTCCTATCCAAGGCTTTTATCATGTCCTTTACAAGCATTTTTTTGTCCTTTCGTTTAAAGTCAAGAATTATCCCTTGATCTAAAGGTTGAAGAAATGCAGTTACATTTGGAGAAAGAAAAACAATTTCGATCGCTTTTAAATTTTTGGGGCTTACTCGCTATGAAATAAAATCACACTCAGTAGCGGTCAAGAAAAGATTCTACTCTTGACAAGAGTCGCAGCGACAAGTGTGTAATTTCCCAAGTGAATTTCCCACTTGAAAATTCCCCGTAAAGGCTAGGCTTTCTTAGAGTAAAGGGGCGGGGCTGAAAAGATAACAGGCAAAATTGAGAATAAAGATGCTTTTCGCCTGTTTTGAGGGTGACGAGTTATCCGGAGTAGAATTAAATTTGGTGACGAGTAAAAGAGGGTTATTTTACATTATTGTCTATGAGACCTTGTCGGGACCAAAGGAAAACGACGACTTAAGCGGAGTGACGACTTATCCGGGTGACGACTTAACGAGTCGTAATAATAGTCAAATTTAACGTGCGGTGAGGACATAAAGCAAGAAAAAGAAGCATAAAACCGCATAAATTTTTAACCGCACGTTAAATTTGACTATTATGTATATGTTTTCTTTTCAAGTTAATCCTTTACATGCTAAGTCGAGAGCTAGCGGGGATTACTTATTGACCTTTTTATTTTTAATTTATATTTTGATGGTTTTTTTAGCTTAAGGGTCATTGTTTTGTCTGCTTGTCCTTTGTTTAAGTTTCTTTTGGTTCCACTGAATTATTGAGTACTGGGCGAACCCAACCGATTGTGCGCGGTTTTACGCTTCTTTTTCTTGTTAGAATATAATAAGAACTGTATATTATTAGAAAGAAATTAATAGAAGCTTCCATTTCATTAGATTATTATTCTTTACCGCCATACCTTTACCGCATATCTTTTTATCATATCCTTTACCGCACAGTCGTATCAAGAATAATTTGACCACCTTCCTTGTAATGGGAATAACAACCGTTGATTATAGCTTGTAGATGTCGTTGCGCAATGAGGTTCTCGAAGGTAGGCCGAGGTAAACGTGCCCATTCGGAATGCAGTATAGTACTGAGGTCCCGAAGATTACGTGGTTCTGGATCCGCACGCCGAGCTTGTCGATCCAAATTGTCACTTACGTACTCTTTGGGGGCTGAGATCGGGTGATTTTGCCAGCTAAGGTAGTATAGTTCACTATCGTGCTCCCGGTCATGATCTACGTCAGCGACATGGCAAGGAGCATTTTCATGTTGATACACTCTATCAGCACTAGAATAAAATTGCACTTGAAGGTAGGGACGTGGTCACTGACGACGGATACGTAGCTATTGGCGTTCATCGTCCCGTCCAGTGATACCAGCGGTTCCTGATCACACCACGAAAACATACACCATACATGAACACTACCACCGTAAGCCTGTATTTTACCTACAAGCGTGAGCAGATGCGGTTCCTCATGGGCCTCACGGCGTATCCGCCACCGCCGGACAATTTTATGAGTACAAACCGAGACTCGTCGGACAAGGCTACTTTCTTCCACTCTTCAGCCCAATGACGGCATTCCCGTGCGAACTGGGGTCGTCATTGCCGACGGACATTGGTTAACATTGGCGGTTTCACATAGTGCCTACATGGAAGACTCATACACAACAGTATTCGCTCTATTGTTATTTCGGACACACATCTGGGTATTCCAATGTTAATTGGAGTCGTCAATTGCTGCACTGTTGCGCGTCGAAAGCCCTTTACCAGTCGTCGAAAGCGACGTTCTCCTCTTGGTTCAATGGCCTTTGGAGCTCCACAGTTTTGACGAAGGGATTTACTTAGTGTGCCACCGTTCCAATCTTGGAACCGCTTTACTACGGCATATCTAGAACAGACACCAACTGCGCTATTTCCAAGATACTATCACTCTTAGACCAATATGGTCAGGTTCACCCTGTCAAGTGTCTGGGAGGGTTCGCCGTGATTCTGGGAATGTCTATTATTCTGATATGATTTTCTAGCAAAAATAAATACGAATTGAGTAGTATTCAAATTTCTTTCATCTACTGAAGTCTTTATGAGTGTATTTAATTTTAAATTCCTTTTTCAATTTGTACAGTTCCCAGACAGCAAGTCGACAACAATAAACTAGCTTTCGCTGTAATTAGTTTAGGTCCATCACGTGCTATAGATTGAACAAGCTATTTTTGGAGGGAGAAAAATGATAACCAAAATAATCATGGTTGGCCATTTTAAGCTAGTTATAGTATCAAACTTTAAATCAATCCAACCGTTTTAGCTAAGAATTTCGGTAGTTAGTTTTTGAGGGATGGAGATCTAAATCATGCATCTATGTTTTAAGTTGGTCCCTAAATAAGGAACTAATGAACTTAAAGAAAATCCGTCCAGCCGTTTTAGAGTGATGCGTTTACATACAGGCAAACAGACAAAGAAAAAAATATTCAAGTGGAATTGTGATACTTTTCAAAATCAATGAAAGAGCAATTCTGAAGATGAATTGTTTTTGAAATTCGGGTCATTGCTCCCCGTAGAAATAACTTTTTTATTGGAATACATTTCTCAATTTTCTTTTAGCTGACAAGTATGTGTTATCAATAAGTTTTGAATTTACTTATTCAGGAAGCATAAATTGTTTATTTTCAAAGAGGAAAAAAAAAACATGAAATAGATTTTTTATGACCTTTTTGATCAGTTCTTTTTTTTCCAGAATTCTAGTTATGATAATTGATTGATTTCATCTTCATTATTTGAACTTTTTGTTTGGAAGGCTGCTTCTTCCTGCTATCCCCTTTAAAAACTGTTAAAAGTTAACGATTAAATTGTGGGAGTGTTTATATAATAAATTTATTGTAGCTAAATTATTTATCAAGATTAGCTATAAATATTAAAAGATAAATGGATTTTCTCAGGAAGTCCATCTTACAATGTTGTTCAGAGAAAAAAATCTATAAAGAATATTTGAAATGGCAAAAAAGTGCTTAATTCTAAGTAAACTGCTTAATGTGTAATAAGTTTAATGTGTCCAAAAAAATCATTTCAAATCTCTTCATTTCAAATTAATAACAAACATCGAAATACTTCCATCAAAATCTATATTTAATCACAATATTTTGTTCCTTTTAGCATGAAACTCCTTCTGGTGTTGGAGGACAGGAATGTTTTCCTTGTATCTCAATAATTCGTTATCACAAAAATAATCATATATTAAATTTTAACTCTGAATATAGCATATATACAAAAAAAAAATATTTTTTTACAAATTGTAAAAAAAAACTACATTAAAAAAAATAATAGATAACACAGAAGATAGAAAATTGTGGGCAAGTAAAATTAATAGAATGAAAAAAAACATTTGAATTGAATTAATACATTACAAATTTGTTAATAAAATAATAAATAGATTTTTCAAAGAAAGATTAAAAGAAAAGCCAAAAAAAGAAATTGAATACAATACGCTAAAAGAATGAAATTACGAATAGGACTTAAAATAGGAAAATCAGTGAAGAAATATGTAAAAATAAAACAGCGTTAAACTGATATATTGTAGAGCCAACAAATTAATAAAGAAAAATTAAAGATCAATTTATAAGTAATAAAATGAATACTAGGGGAATGATTTATAAATTAGAATGTAGGGATTGTGGGAAAATTTATAAGGAAGCACAGAAAGAACTTTAAAAGAGCGTATTTTAGAACATGTTAGAGCATTCAAAAATAATAAATCCAATATATCTGACTGGGCTGATCATTGCAAAAATTGCCGTCATAATCCGGATCCGTTAGTTGAAATTTTATTTCACATTCAAGATGAGAAAGAAAGGCTGATGATTGAATCATGTATTATCAACAACTTCCCGTGCATCAACAAAGATAATTCTTAAAAGTGAGTGAAATTACTTTAGTAGTTTTAAAAATTGTCTCAAAAATACAGAAAAAATTCTTGTAATTGCTAATGATTCATATCTTGTTAGAGAAAATTATTAAGGTACCCTGCCCAAATAACGCCACCTTAACATTTAAATTACTGTAAGTCTGGAAATAAGGTGTATCGAAACACGAAAATTATGACCAAGAAAGTTTAATCTTCTGTTTGAAGCATACCATAATGAAACATATGATAACTTTTACAGGAGAAGTATGAGAGCTCAAATAAAAAAAAACTTTGCAAACTGGCGTTATTAGGAACACCTGGTCCGATTAACGCCACCTACTTTCTAGTAACTTATTTAAAATTAAGAATTATTTCATCTTTGTAAACATTATTTGTACAAAATTACAGTTCAAAGCAACTAAATTTGACTTTCTGTAAAAAATAATAAAAAATCACTTGAAATTAACGCAGTCTTTCTAATCTGCAGCTAAAACAAAAGAGGAAATGTAAAAATTAATTAATTTCGGCATTTTCCGATTATAAAAGCAAAATAATAAATAAGATAAAAATCTATATTTTCATGATACATATTAGTAACTTATAAATGTCGTACGTAACCTAAATGGTATATGTAGACCATTAAACCACCACGGCGTTAAAGCGCTACTGAGCACATGGATCACATGATACACGTGTTTGTCTACAATTTCCGAATTTTAAAATTAACAGTCAACTTATATTCATAGAAGAATCTTCAAGAATCAAGAAAATGTATAGTTTTATGTATTTAATCTTTGCTGAACATTAAAAAATCTATATTTTATCTTACGTTGATATAGTAGCAGTCTTTCAGAACCAGTCCTCGACACGAAAAGATGGAAATATAATTTCACTCGAAAATGTTGGCGGTCTGCTAGTAACTCACTTCAACACTAGATGGCATGTCAATGCAAATTACTTTAGTGCAGTACCGCCGTCTCTTATATTTATGAAGAATTAGATAGGTGGCGTTAAAGGTATACATGGCGTTATATGGCTGAGGTACCTTAATTGTAATATATATAATATCATGATTATTAGAGGAAATTATTAATTGTTATATTATGTTAAAATTATTGTAATCACGGACAGAAAGTATATATATATTGTTTGTAAGAATAGGACAGTAACTCTACTTGTTGTAATCACGGACAGTAAAGGCCAAACGCACTACTCCGTCTTCCGTTATGTTTCCGTAACGTAATTGCTTAAGTGACGTAGTTACGTATTCATGCTCACCAGAATTGAGTCTCGTAAGACGTAACGGAGAATTCTGAATTATTGAGGTAGAAGGAAAACATTTCCTTCCTCCAACGCCAAAAGAAGTTTCATGCTAAATGGAACACAATATTGTGATTAAATATAGATTTTGACTGAAGTATTTCGATGTTTCTTATTAATTTTAATGTGTCTTTTCAAAAAAAAAAATTAATGTTAAAGTATAGATTAGAAGTTTTTTAATAATATTTTCATTTACTATATCACATATTAATTGGTTTTTGATTTCTCTCAGATTATTACAATTATAATTATTCGAGTTTATTTGTCTAAATATTTTAAGTAAGTATAAAACCAAACTTATTATTTATAGTAGGAATGTTGAAAATCTTCAACAAATTAGGACTTCTTTTGTTTTCAGAAGAGTATTTTTCTGTGGTGTTTTTATATTAATATTAATATATATTTTTGAAGACTACATTATAAATAAATTTCACTTCTATATTCAAAATTTTATATTTACTCTTGTTCTTGTTTCATTTTCTTCATAGTGATTCTTAAAATTTACTGTTCGTTTTGAAAAGCGAGAGCAAAGACAACACAGACGATTCTACTCCGCAAAGGGGTGATTCGCTGAGATGGCCACTTTTATAAGACCTATTTTTCTTTTAGTTCCTGTTAATTTTTGCAATAGTATTTATTCTTTCCATAATTCTTTCCCAAAAAGCGCAAATAGAACGCAGCTTCTAGTAAACTAATACTGATAAAAAGTAAATATCCTCTCTTTATTTTTCCTCAACCCTATTTTCATGAAATCCAAGAAGACCTGACGCATGCGCAAAAGCGTTGAAGGCTCTCGTAAACGAAAACGAACAGTACTTAAATATTTAAAAATAAACATTAACTCCACAAAAATATATTATGAAATATATTTATTAAACAAATTTTCGGAAAGTCTTTTCTTCTTTCCTTTTTCAAGTTTTTTTTTTTAAACAATGAAATGATTTTAGAAATGTCACATATCATATGCACTCTCCTGGAAATAGTTGAAAACAACAATCACTTACAAATTATTAACAAAATTACCTCTGACAATCACTTTCCTCGACTAATAAACTGTTATTAATTCTAACCATTCGTCTATTTATTTAAACTTAAATTCACAATTCTTCAGTTTTTACCAATCTTTTATTAACTACACTTGATTTCACCATCTTCCTTGCCAAATTTACCACAACTTTAAATTAATCTATAAAATTTTTGAAAATCTTTATTAATGAGGTTAAACTACAGAATACTCTCGATATCTCGAACTTCGATATCTCGAAAACCTTGATATGTAAAAAAAATATCTTTCCTCTTGATATTACATACTCATCTAATGTTAATTTAAATTCTTAAGTCGAAGAGTTTTCGCTCAAAACCTTGTTATGTCGAATATTTTTCGAAGTAAAAAATGAATTTTTCCGGAAAAATCGCTGTTCAGTTATGTCGAAGCAAAAAGAAGTATTTTTAAGAAAAACTAGCAATGTTAGTTCATTGTATTTTACTAATTCTTTTCAATTTAATTTAATTATTTTCGACTACTTTTAAAAATTAAAATTATCATTGCTGTATTTAGACTTATTGTTAAGTATCATTACATATTTATACTGATTCTCATCTATCAAGACTATCTATTTTTAGAATATTATTCCGTATCTTGTGTTTTAACTTGAATTTTTATATTTTGGTTATGACCTTGTTATCTCGAAAACTCGCTATCTCGAATTTTTTTAAGGTCCCTTCGACTTCGAGATATCGAGAGTATACTGTATTATATATACAAAAAGATTAAAAAAACGAGGAAAATAATATAAAAAGTATAATTATAAGAAACACTAAAGATAGTAATCTTAATCGTAATAATGAACTAACAAGGAGAGGTCACGAGTTGTACGACACACAACTTCATGCCCTTTTGAGAGATGAAAGTACTCATGAAGTATTTCAAAAATATATCAGGTTTTAGGGTCCAACACTCAAGCGTTTTGGAAATATTTGATTATTTTTGGAGTGTTTTTGCCGATTTCGCTTAAAAGCTTCTTGCCTCATAAATCGAAGCAGAAAGTTCAGCATTAGGTCGATTGGTAAGCTGTTGGATTTTAAAAATGGAGCTCGCTGGTTCAAGTCAGCTATCTGATGGTTTTTTTTTAAACCTTTTTTTTCTTCTTTATTTAATCCATGTCTTATATGTTAATGCAGTTTCTTTTCTTCTTCTTTTTAATTTTTCTTTTCTTTTTTTTTTTTTTTTAAATTTTCTTCTTTTTTTTTACCTTCTTTTTTGCTTCTGCTTCTTTATTTCTTTTTCGTGTTTTTTTTCTAGTAGGCAGAAATAAAAATCAAATTAAAAAATTTTAAATCTAAAAATTTTTGTAATTTAAGTTACTTTCAGTTTAGAAAAATAAAATCTGCATATCAATATATTTATTTTTTTGGTTGCAAAACAGTTCGTTTCTTCTGCAGACAGGAAGACAAATAAGTTCATGGGAGGATGTACTTAAAATACATTCAATTATACATTTTCAGTTGTCTGCATGAATATTCAAAGCGATGATACAATATGCTTGGTTTGCTTCCAAATTAATAAGTAAAAGAGAGATTTTTAATAATGTAAATGAAATTTGTTTTCCTGATGAACTGCGAAAGAATCTGTGTGATTGTAAAGAATCTGCTTTTGTACGATGTGCTTGGTGTCAGAAAAAAAATAGGTTTTGTTTGTTTTTGCGATAAATACCATAATCAACAATGTTTAAAATCAGTGTAATAATATATCAAATATGTTGATAATGCAAAGAATCATTGATGCAGGCGTGATTTAGGAGAGGCAAGGATGCATGCAGATTTTATTTTTCTAAACTGAAAGTAACTTAAATTAAAAAAGTTAATAGATTTATATATTTTTAATTTTATTTTTATTTCTGCCTACTAGAAAAAAACACAAAAAAGAAATAAAGAAGCAGAAGCAAAAAGGAAGATAAAACAAAAGAAGAAAATTTAAAAAATAGAAAAGAAACTGCATTAATATATAAGACATGGATTAAAAAAAGAAGAAAAAAAAAAGGTTCAAAAAAAATTTCGGCAGATAGCTTACTTGAACCAACGACCTCCAGCTTTAAAGTCCAACAGCTTACCAATCGACCTAAAGTTGAACTTTCTGTTTCGACTAATAAAGCAAGAAGCTTTTAAGCGAAATCCTCAAAAACATTCCAAAAATCATCAAATATCTCCAAAACGCTTGAATGTTGGACCCTAAAACCTGGTATATTTTTGAAGTACTTCTTGAGTACTTTCATCTCCCAAAAGGGCATGAAGTTCTGTGTCGTACAACCCGAGACCTCTCCTTTTAAGGAAAAAACACTAAATTTGCAAATTTTTAACAAATCATACGAACTTTCAAAGATTCTACAGGAATGCTGCACTAACTAAATACTTCTTAATACCTACGTTTCTATTGGAAATACAAGAAACTAACAAAAAACACGCCACATTTGCATTTCTTTAACAAATCATCCCATTTCACTAAATTTCTACAGAAATGATGCACTAAATTAAATCTTCTAAATATTTGCGTTCCGATGGGGAATACAAGAAACTAAGTAAAAAACGTAAATATCAAATTTCTTTAACAATCATCCTATTTCACTGATTTGTTAAAGATATGCTTATTTTGTGTTGTTTCCTTAGTTTCTTTCATTTCAAACGGAAACGTTGCTATTTAGAAGAATAAACAAAACGCAGTATTTCTGTAGAATCATAGTGAAAACGAATGATTTGTTAAAGATATGCTTATTTTGTGTTGTTTCCTTAGTTTCTTTCATTTCAAACGGAAACGTTGCTATTTAGAAGAATAAACAAAACGCAGTATTTCTGTGGAATCTTAGTGAAAACGAATGATTTGTTAAAGATATGCTTATTTTGTGTTGTTTCCTTAGATTCTTTCATTTCAAACGGAAACGTTGCTAATTAGAAGAATAAACAAAACGCAGTATTTCTGTGGAATCTTAGTGAAAACGAATGATTTGTTA
>JAFIDM010041604.1:0-10043 GCA_023159025.1 Thereuonema tuberculata
TCGGGAATATTCGAGAATAATTTTGAATTTTGTTTTCTCATTTTTTTCATTGTCTTCCTAACAAAAATCATTGAGATCGGTTCATGGTTTTATCCTAATTTCAAGTCTGTCCACTAGGGCGAAAAAAAAAATTCTGAAGAAAAGAAAATTTGTACAGATATTTGTACTGAATGTTATAATATTATTTGAGGTTTTGAAATTATTAATATGATTAAAAAACACTGTCAGTAAGATACAATGTTTATGGTTAACTGCAGGTGTTAAGAAAATGAGCATTCACCATGGAACAAACCAAAGTGTGTGATAATTATTTGTTGAAAACAAGACTATTATTTTCAGTTGAACAAGAACAAGACTCAATAGTGAACTACAAATAAACTAAAAAGGGACAATTGTTAACCAAATATAGTGTCATGCGTGTGCATCACGTGTGACATGAACAAGTATTGTTGTGCCTGGCGTCTTGACGATTGAAGATCAAGAGCGGAACTTACGATTTGACTGAGTTCAGGTAAACCGAGAATTTTTATTTGCCTGAATATTTTGGTTTGAGAACGGTAAGCAGTTCAAATGAATTAAACCTAAAGAACATTAAAGGCTTAAAGATGAGCCTTAAGACTATCCTGCAGATGTATGGACAGTGCTTAGTTAAGCTTAACATTCACAGTTCGATATAAGTTTGTTGGAAGATACGTAATAATTTTGGAGCGCTGTAACGGGTGTATTAAATTAGGAAAATTAATAACTTATATTTTGTTAATTACATGAGTCTTGATGCATTTTTCTAAATAGGCTAACGTAGGATTTTGTCATCACAGATAAAGTAATTGATTTTCCTCTGCTAAAACATAAGTGTAAGATCAATTCATATAATCGCAATATAATTATCGCAAATCAATATTTGTTAAGTAACATAAGTAATTTAAATCACATTTTTAAATAAGTAATAGGAATTTTGATTTAAGATAAGTAGGCCTAAGTTTTTTCCAGAAGTTAAATGAAATAAAGCTTATTCTTTGCTTTTATTTTTAGTTAAATTAGAGCTAAATCTTAAATGAAATTTTATATTATCTAAAATAAAATACAGTAAAAATCGTTTAAGACGCTTTTCAAGGGATCAGCTCGAAAGAGCGTCTTAAGAGTCCAGGGACCAACGGAAAATTGCGTCTTAAGCGAGTTTTGATGTCTTTCAGATATAAATTTATATTTTTAAATTAAAATTTTTAAAATATTTTAATACAGTTTTATTTAAGGGAAATAAATAACTTTTAATGAAAGTAATGCAATCCATATTAAATAGAAAATTACAATTTCATGATTTAAGATTTTTGGACTGACGGCCATTCTCTGTAGCGCCCTGATTAAGTTTCTATTTTGTTTCAATTGTAGAAGCGCTGTAGAATTTGTTTTTGTAAAATTTGTGACTTTTTATTTTTTTGATGCTCTTGACAAATGTGTGTATCTATGTTCTTTAAGCCATACACAAGTAAAAGAATTTCCGAAGAATACGTAATTCATAATTTACTTTATAAACAACATTTCAGTGACACAATTCACAAGACGTAATTTAAGGAAAATGAGAATTGGGTCATTTGAATTTTAATCTTCTTAATGAAAAGAGGAAACGTCGGAGTGGAACGACATCAAAATAAATAATTTCATTTAATTTATTAAAGGAGAGTGGGAAAAGAAATGGAACCTCCATAAAAGAAAAAGAAAATTCATGTGCTCGGCTCAGTCAGACTCAATGAATTTCTTATGCGCATCTAAATAAAGGAAAAAGCTCCTAAAAATGTCTAAACACATCAAAATTGGGGACCAATGTTCAAATGACATCTCAAGACAATCGTCATGAATTTTCTTTTTCTTTATTTTTAATGTGTTTTTATGTTTTTAGTTTAGATTCATGGAGGTTCCATTTCTTCTCCCACTCTACTTCAAATACACCTTGAAACCTGCTTTGTTCATTCTGACTACTCTCAACTGATGATCGCCTAATCAGGGTGAAACAGGCTGTCTTCAGATGTCAGTTTGAACATTGGTATAAAATTTTTAATTTATTATCGCAAGATTCCTCAAATATCAATTTTTCCTAATCAGCAGAGGTTTTGTGTTGTGTTCCTGCTCATTCCACAGTGCCAAAAAGTAACTATTAATTACAACGAAGTTAAAAATAATGATCCCAGAATTGATATTCGATCAAAGATCTACAAAAAGCTTTAGGAATAAGACTAGCAATTTATTTTGTATTGGGATTTTTTTTTTACTTTTACTATTTTACAAGACTTACAATATGATTAAGAACTGTTAAAATATGAATTAAAAGCTACAGACAAACAAGACATCAAATTTATAATAATAAAAGAAATGTAATTCCAAAAAAAAGATATTATCCTTTAGATTTTATTTTGTTTAATGAATCATTGTTTTCATGATCGGCATTTTTATCAAAATAACTTATTTTTAGGTATAACTATTGAAAAGAAAAAAATCGTTAAAATAGATAACATAACAATCAGTCTTATTGATGATGTAAATAGCATATTTATAGAATAAAAGCATATAATTTATTCATTAATGATATTTGAGAAATAGAGGTAAAATTAGACTGAGAAATTGGTGTTTTTAACATAGGTTTCTATGGACAGACTTTGCCAACGACTCCCGAGACGGGTGGCTCCCTCTATAATGTGACACGGCTTGGGCATCTATCGTGTGACTGAAACAGAGGTATTCTTACATATTAAGCCTTGAAAACTTTTTTAAGATGCGAATGAAAATCGTTTAGAATATTAATCTATTAGGAAGTTTTCAGTGTGTAATTGTATATTTTCATGTTGCTCTTGCCAAAGACGAAGATGACGATGATGGCGGCATGTGTGGCTGGGGTCCCTTTCGCCCTCGTTCTCTGCAGGGCTATCGTACTGCCGGCTGGATGCTGTTCTGGCTGTGCTGGGCCGGTGCCTTACAGGGCATGGTGGTCAACGGCTTCGTCAACGTGGTCATCACCACCATCGAACGGCGATTCGACCTGAGGTGCTCTTGGTAAGAAACCCCCTGTATTTCTAATTAAATGGATCTTTTATATACACTTACTGGTCTTGTCTTGCAATCACAATTAAAATATCAATTCACTTGTTCGATCATTTATAATTTTATATCCTCATTATAGTTAGCTACCACAGGGTATTTTGTTTTGGATCGTCGTTAACCCTCCTTAGTATGTCTCGGAGAGAAGAAAAAGACTTAAAAGGAACATTTTGGTTCGAACAAACAAACATGCACCAAAATTCATTGGATGATCATTTTCTGATTTCTGAATTCACTGGTGATGGTCGTTTTTTTTTTATTTTGTATACCTTTGCAGTTGTTCACTAGAGATCTCTGAGCATCAAGGACACGCTGAATCTTGAAAAATTGCATCTGCAAGCAAATCTGTACATAGGATAGTGTGACGTGTCGGACTTCATTTCCGATGGTCAGTTTTCTTTAGAACGCGGAAGTTATTGCAAATGTCCTAAGGATAACGCATAGGAGAACTTTCAATATAATGATCAAAGAAAACATGGAAGACCACATCTTCACGGCGCACTTTTCATCGTTATATGACCTCAACCAATCTCAGTACATTAGCTGGGTTGATCGCCAATCTTCGAACCATATTTCGTTTCACTACATAAAGAACAACTTTATTTAATGCGATGCAGGCATCTGCACAGTCTCGACTGGCGTATCAGCAAGCGAGCAACGTGTTCGAGGTTGGACACAACAGAGACCTCTAGTGGACAACTGCGGAGGTTTACAGAAAAACGACTATCCACAGTAAATTCAGAGGTCAGAAAACGATAATCCAATGAATTTCGGTGCATGTTTGTTTATTTGAAACCAAAGATGTTCCTTGTGAGAATAGCAAACTGTAAAAAATATATTGGGGGGAGAAGGGATTCCAAAATTTTTTATTTAATAAAAACCTTTGTCTTTATTATTTTGCAATTTCTTTATAAGTTCCTCAATTCTGTAAGAAAGTCACCCATACTGAGGTGGATGTACAATGGACAGAACCAAAACAAACAAAATAATATGTCTAACAGCAGAATTTCTGTTTCAAAACGTTTGAGGATAACGAAATCTATTTTACTCAGTTATTAAATCTAGAACATAAATACAGAGTTAATAGAGAATTGTTGTAATATTCAATTAATATTTGTTCAGATGTAAGAGTAATAATTATTTAATAATGCAATATTGAACTAACTAGTATACAGTCCTAATTTATATAAAGCAGAGATGAAAAGGAAAGCAAGTGAACTATTATAACAAGTAATGATGCACAACGATATTGTTTATATTTAATATTAAAATAACGGTGGGACCACGATCACGAAGAAATAGTGAAATAATAAGCCCATGTAGAATTGAAGTGTTGGAAAAGAAGTGACGCTATTGGTTTTCCGGAGTTGAAAAAGATTGTTTAGTGATTTTTGCGGTCGTTGTCTAGCGATGTAGAGGATACAGCAGAAAGAAGAAAACGAGATGGCGGAATACGATGGACTCATTGCAGATCGTTGGATGGTAAAAACTTAAGACTGTGCCTGAATTGGATAACGGATACGTATTATTCAATTCTGAACGTTGATGCAGATAAGATATATTAATATAGGGAAGAATACGATCTAAAGCTATTTTAAGCTTAAGCTTTTATATAGCTTATTTTCTCAGTATTTATTTTTTTCTATGTACAGTGGAACCCCGCTATTCGTACACAATCCGTTCCAGGAGGCAGTTCGAATGGCGATTTGTACGAATGGCGAATCATTTTTTCACATAAGATATAATGTAAATTGGATTAATCCGTTCCAGACCCACAGATGATTGCTTATATAATCTTTGTAATAATATGTTAAGCCTAAAATATATAAAAACTATGAAAACAATAAATATGTAGGCCTCTATTATTATTTCTTTCTTTTTCAGTATAGACGATATGGTTGATTTCGCCATGCCATACTGAGATGCCTGGTCAGAGACACGAGTTCCACTTTCAAACTTCGCAACGAGTTCTTTTTTCAATTCAATTGTCGTTCTCACTGCTTTCCTTTTAGGCTTAGATGAATCAGTAATCTTTTTTGGACCCATGGCTGCACTATTTTTAATAAAAAGAACAAACAATAACAATAAAATATCACAAAGTTTCACGAAGCTTGCGTGGATGATGCATAGCGTACAGAAGCTAGCACGAGACTGAACTGAAGCGACCGCGTGGCGCGGCCAGTACCGAGGTCACGCTGTCCTAATCGCGAGCAAGCGTACGAATGGCGAGTTCAATTTTACTTGAAAAAGTTGTACGAATAACGAGTTGTACGAATAGCGAGGCGGACGAATGGCGGGGTTCCACTGTACTTGTTTTTTTTTTTGTTTACACTAGATACTTTAACTGGGTATATGCCCATTGTATCTTCATTATTAATAAAAAAATAAATATTAAGTTTTTCATTAATAGATAATCAGAAGAGATATTCCACGTGTTGTGTACTGATCATAAATGGAACGCCATTCGCCATATTGCAGATAAAGAGAAGTTCATATCGGGAACAGAATATAATATTTCCATGGATGAAGGATTGTGTATTGTGATATCTTCAATTAACCTGTAGATGCCTAAAAAGATAATAAGTAAGTCATTTTCATTTTTGTTTACAAGAACATGAATGTGATACATGACTTACTGCACATTACTAAAAACCAAGAAGTTGTGATCTAATTCGAAAAATATCCGGTAGTGATTATATTTTCAATCGTTTATCTAGAATCGTAAGAAGCAATTTAATATGAACATTGATCAAAGATTTTAAAGACTTTTAAAGATAGTGAACTTTTGAGAATACATTAAGCTTAAGGACTAATCATCATTCCGATTCAGCCAAGAAAATAAGAACTGGCTTAATTAAAATTGATCATACAAATGTTCAGTGAAAGTGAATACAGTCGGACCTCTATTGAACGAACCTCTATTTCACGAATTTCTCTATTTTGCGAACTTTTCTTTGGAACCAAGAACATTTTGCTAATTTCTTCGTAAAATAACCTCCAAATAGCGAAGTGCATTTTCTATTTAACGAACTTTTTCGTGGTAAATCTATTTTTTTTTTCTCCTTGCAATGTTTTTATTATTAATATTCCCTTAGAGGAAATGAAAGAAATGTGGATACAGCTGACCGAAAAAGAAGAAATTAACGATGACGTGCTGATTGATGATTATCTTTCACTTGATTTTGAAATTGAGACCTCGGAAACACTAACTGAATCGGATATTTTGGACAGTGTGAAAAATAAAAACAATACAGCAATGGATTGCAATGAAGATGATGAAAATGGAAATGATCATGACGCAGAAATCTTCGTATGATGAAATGCTAAAATCATTTGAAACAATCCGACGCGGATTACAATTTAAAGAAAATACTGAAGGGGTTTTTGGTGCAAAGATTGCAAAGATGCGAGACGTACTATAAGCAAAAACACTTTTACAAAAAAAAAAACAGACAAAATTAAAACTCAAGACTTTATTAGTAAAAGTTAAGTACGCATGTGGTAATGCATGCTTTAGGTCATTAAAATTATTACTTTTTTTTAATAATATTTACTGTTTATGTATTTTAAATCTGTTTTATGTAGTTTAAAGTAATTTTAAGAGGTGAATCTCTATTTAACGAATTTTCCATATAACGAACTTTTTTCCGGGATTCAGCGACTTCGTTAAATAGAGGTCCGACTGTAGTTGTGTACTAATAAGTCAGAAATATATGTTTAATTTTTTGATATAAGCTTAATTTATGTTGTATGATTTTCAATTGGGTAAAACATCAGATGACCATGCCTTCAGCGAACTTTTTTTCTCAACTTGTGATGGCACAAGTGTTTGAGGACTATATTAAACATGGCGGATTTGGTAAAAGGGTTTAAGATATGAAAAATGGGGGATTTGCTAGAATGGCCCACCTCTGAAATACACATAATGTGGCTTACCTTGAAATTGTTGATGCCACATCAATTCCCCCAGGGAAGTATGGGAATGTGAGGTACATCGTATTGTTAGGCCTATCCATTCTCGTTTACAGTATTTATGTTAGGCTTCTGCATCGTCGTTTACCGTTTTTCTGTTAGGTGATCGTACCGTATCATCATCGAAAATTAGAGAAAACGGTTCTCCCTGGCAGAATAAAGCTGTTGATGACGATCATCAGCATTTTACATCCATGTGTTAGCCATCCAAGATAAATGAAATTACATTTATCCACAGACAACCAGTGAGACCCATTTGAATGTCCCACTGCCGGAAAAGGAGTAAAAAAACATGGCCGACCAAACCACGTGATGTCAACACCAATTTATGTATCCCTCCGCGATGAAGCAACTGCAAACAGTCACCAAAACAAAATATCCTTACGAAGCATCTGATTGGCCTGCACCGCATACCCTGCTTTAGCCTTCAAATTGCTTATTGGATTGCGTCATAAACAGAATAGACTACAGGACATCTTATAATCTTAACTAGCATACTTAGCAAAGAAATACAAAATACAACATAATAAACATATAGAATTATTTCGATATATATTATATTAACTGTGTTCATTTACTTTTTGAATAAAAAGCCGTTGTAGGTTTGGAACACATTGAAACGAGCAAGTGCTGCGACGTCACACACCGTTTTCACGAAGCTTCGAATTTTTTTTTGTAATTTTTTTTTCTTAAAAAGTATTTCTTCAAATTAAATAAGACTTTTTCTTGTTTGTTCAGTCTTCACGTTTTCATCTATACATTCCCGTGTATTTCTTTAATTGAAAACGCTCATTTTAAAACGGTAGACTCCTGTCCTTTCGTTTATAATTAACCCTAACTGAAAACCCTACCAGCCCAGGAAGATGACATTTTTGATACTGCTGTTTGTTATAAGATGGAAGATGAATATACCTCTGACCAGGGTGGTATTCCTCGTAGCTACAGTAGTGGCGCTACGAAGTTTTCTGTAGTGGGAAGGTAGTACAGGATATGACGTCACTGTAGTGGCGTAGTCTATTGCTATGAGGAACGTTTTGTAGGCACTTCGAAGTTACCGACAAATGCGTGTTTCGGTTTAAATGTTGAATTTTCTTCTCAGCAATTACAAAATAAGCAAAATTAATAAACTTGTATTATTGTCTCAAAAAAAGCGAATTAATTACAATTAAAAAAAAAAAGAACACCTTTATAAAAAATAATTAAAGTTATTTTCCCACACTATTTGGTTTATTTTACTGTTAGTTATTTTCCGTTTCAATGACGGATTTTTTTTTAAGTGTATCAAGTTTATTTTTTCATTGCGAGAAAAACATAGAAAATTCGTTGCTTATAATCTTTAAAACCAATAAATGCATATTTATAATTTTAATTAATAATTATAATTAAGAAATTAAATTGAAATATCTTTGTCATATATGTTTTCGTTTGATTTTAGAAGAAATCGTCCGTTATTGCTATGTCGCTGTTTTCATGTCCGCCATTTCATTTCTGTAGTGCTACAGGCGCTCCACCTCGAAATAATGTAGTCACTGTAGCGGCTACTCTCGACTACAGTAGCGCACTACGGTTTATGAGGAACACGTTTTCGAGAGTGTAGTGCACTATGTAGCGCTACTGTAGCTACCAGGAATACCACTCAGTAGTTAGATTCATATTGACTTTCATAATATCCGGTCAACATACATTAGTTCGAGGCCAAAAAAACCCATTCATTCGTTGGTCAGTCTACCTATAATCAAGATAAGTCAAAATTTATTCATCTTACATAGTTGAAACAATTATAGAATTCTTCTGGAAGATGTATTGAGTGAAACAGGCCATTCCTTGTAGCGTTTTGATTAATAGTTTCTGTTTCGCTTCACCTTTAAAGCGCTTGTAGAATGTGCCTCACTGTTTATCTACTTTTTTTTTAAGTAAAACTCAGCTGATCTTTGTGACTATTGAAAAAATTCAATATAATTTGTATGAAAGAGATTACAACTCAAATAACAAGATTCCATTCCTGTGTTATCTTGGAATAATAATAATAAATGTAAGTTTAACTTAAATAACTTAATTTACGCCATTATAATGTACCAGCATTATAGTACAACTGAAACATGTGTTTTTAGGAAGCTATGCTAATGCTTCCTTATAGGATTGTGTTGGGATGTAATTGAACTAAAATGAATTTAATGAATGATAAGGTTTACCAAATATATTTTAAGTAAAAAAATATACTTTCGAACTGATTTGAAGCCAACACACACCGCTAATTCTAAAAAGGTGTTTTGTATATTAAAATTTATTCAACGGATACGACCGGTTTCGTCTCTTGGACGAGGCTTTGACAAGTCACGAAATTAGAAAAAAAAAAAAACAAACCATGGCGTTTTGTATACAATGCAGCCAATGAGAATAAATCTGGATCACGTGCTCTGGCGGTAGTGACACCTCGTGGTGAGACTTAAGAAAGGGCCTCCCTCTGTGGAATGAAGGTGGATTTGATGGTTTTAGTTTCAGTTCGTAATTGTTATATATGTACACATGTTAAACTATTTAAATAAAATATTACTTGTTAAACTGAATCGTGCATTAATTCATTCATTATCATTCTCAACTTTCATTATCAAACTTTATCATTAAGTTTTCAATGACTTTTTGAATGAGGCAAATAGTTTACAAATCTATAATTAAAGTTTCTTTTTGTTTACTAATTCTTTTAGAAACCCTAATTTCATTATTTTATTTTGTAGTTTACGTATATTTTTTTAATTAAGCATCTGTAGTATTAGCCCTGATATGAGGAACTAATTAGTGAATCGAAGAATGTATGTTGCGCTTGGCTGCAGGTTGGAGATGGAGGGTTCGATCCCCGCCTCGGCGGAGGGCGGGGATTTTTCCTCGTTGCATTCTTCTCCAAACGTATCCAAGGGTCTATCCAGCCCTCTGTTAAATGAGTACCGGGCTTATTTCCGGGAAGTTAAAGGCGGGCTGGCGTC
>JAFIDM010041606.1:0-15636 GCA_023159025.1 Thereuonema tuberculata
AGGGGAGAAAGGATGTAGGTTTTAAGCACTCTTCCCCACTGCTATTTTATTATTTGTTGCTTTTGGTTTTCCCAAGGCACTGGGCAAGTGAAAGGAATCTCCGCTCGTGTCCGGCGCCTTCCTGGCAACGCCCACAATCCCCTCCCCACGCAGACTGACTATATAACCAAGATCCCATTTTTATTTCGTGAACTTGAAAAAAGATACTACAGGTGTCGAAACTAGTTGTTCTATTTCTTTGTTATTATGTTTTTATTTTTCTAATATTTGTGCGTCGGCGTATATAATGTTGTATATAACTTAGTTTTTTCTCATTTTTAAAAATTTTTTTAATTTCAAGTTTTTTAGAATTTAAAATTATTTTATTTAATTTATTAATAATCCTGCTTGGATCTTGTAAGTTATTATTCCATATTTTATAAAGAAGCTTTTCCATATTTGTTACAAAATATTCATGATTAATGTTAACACTATTATATAAATTTTTAATAACTATTTTAGTTTTATCATTACATATATTTATAATTGATTTATATTCTAATAAAATCCCATAATGATCAGAAACATCCCATTGAATAATATTAGCTTCTAATACAGCTTTACTAATTTTAGAAAAACAATGGTCAATACAAGTTTTAGAATGTGTTTTTTTTTGTTTTCTCATTTCTAGTTTTATGAACACAATTTATAAAACCTTTTGAATTAAAAGTTTCCAAGTAGTTAAAAAGAATTAAGTTATTATTTTGTTTACTAATATCAATATTCATATCCCCAAGACAAATAATATTATTAAATGAATTCAAAATATTAATTAGGTTCTGATTTAATCTATATATATATAAATGAATGTATCTTTCTTTCTTTCTTTCTTTCTTTCTTTGTCTGTCCTTTATACACTCCTAGGCCCTTTGACCTATCTGGACCAAACTTTGCAGAAGTACTCTTTAGGACACTGCAGAAAAGATAGGCTACCTTAGAATCCGGACCCACCCCCCCAAAAGGGGTTGAAAAGGGATAAAAGCCCTGAAAAATCCAATATCCACCTGTTGGTAAAAATAAAAACTACACAAATATTGTGCAAAGTGAAAAATTCGCTCTCCTATGGGGGGCAGGGACACCACACTTGGTTGGGAGGAAGCCAACACAAAGGCTGAAGTGTCCCACCCCGACCGACACCGGGACCTTATATTTAGGGCCCCTTCTCGGGCCCCTAAGTCAATTACAAATAAGGAAAAATTCGCTCTCCTATGGGGGGCAGGGACACCCCACTTGGGTGGGGGGATGGCGACACAAGGGCCTAAGTGTCCCACCCCCGACGGACAACGGGACCTTATATTTAGGGCCCCTTCTCGGGCCCCCCCAAGTCAATTGCAAATAAGGAAAAATTCGCTTTCTTATGGGAGGCAGGGACACCACATTTGGGTGGGGGGATGCGACACAAGGGCCTAAGTGTCCCACCCCCGATCGACATCGGGACCTTATATTTAGGGCCCTTTCTCGCCCCCCCCCAAGTCAATTGCAAAAAGGGAAAACTTCACTATCCTATGGGAGCAGGGACACCACACTTGGGTGGGGGGGATGCGACACAAGGACCTAAGTGTCCCACCCCCGATTGACACTGGGACCTTATATTTACGGCCCCTTCTCACGAGCCCTTTCTTTCTTTGAGTGGCATTGCAACGCATGCCGGGTATAGCTAGTTCACATATAAATTGTGAATTATTTGTTACAGGTGGTTTATAAATTATGTATAATACAATTGAATTGTTACTATTCACAATTATTTCACATAATAAATTTTCATATGTGACAGATATATTTTTTATTTGTTCTACACAATAATTTTTCCTATAAAATATTGTAATTCCACCACCTCTACAGTTTTTTCTTAAATTATAAATACAATCAAAATTTTTAATTTTAAAATAATTAATTTTATTTTCATTCAAATTAACTTCAGTTAATATAATGAAATTCAAGTAATTTATATTTTTATTAATATTTGCAAGAAAATAGTCAAAGTTTGTTTTCATACTTCTAATGTTTAATAATAAAAAATTAACATTTTTAGAAACTGAGTAATTTAAATTTTTATCTGAATACCATTCATTTAAGTTTTCATAACAGTTCAAATTTTCTAAATTCATGTACCATTAAATTTGCTTTTATTGCATTTTTTCTATATCATTCAAGTTATTTATTTTTAATATTTTTGAGTTTTCATTTTTCCTTACAAATATATTTTGATTTTTAATCCACGTGAATTTAAATTGCTTTTCCCTTGCAATTTTCTTCACATTCCAAAACAATTCTTTCCTTAATTTTGACAAATTTTCATTAACATAAATTTTTGTTTGATCATCATCATTAAAAATTTCTGAATTTCTTAAGATTCCCTTATGTTTACTTTGAAGTAACCATTCATCTCTATCTTTTTGACTACGACATTTTACAATTATAGGTCTGGGTTTATTTTTATAATTTCCCTGAAATCTATGACAAACATCAATTTTACTCGATTGATCTTTAATTTTTTAAATATTTCCAATTTTATCAATGAGTTCAGATAAATTTTCATTTGGATTTTCTTTTACCCAAAGAAGTTCAATGCAATTTTTCCTTTGCACATTCTCTAGAAAATCAATCGTCTGTTCTAACGACTTGATTTTTAACTTATTTTCATCATTTTCTATTTCTAGATTAGTAATTTTGTTAAGCATTTTATTGTAATTTTCATTATTTTGCTCCAATTTTCTTTGTATATCTTCATATTGCATACTGATAAAGTTCATACCTTTTTTAATTTCTTTAATTTCTGCCAGTATCATTTCTCCTATGTCTTTCTTTAACATTTCACCGCTGAAAGGTTCTGCATCATCCAAACTTTCACTGGAATTAACCTTTACACTTTTTTTTGCTGGTTGTAGCAATTTTCTTGTTGAAATTTTACTGCAATTTTCACATTTCCAATTTCCAAGATAGATTGTGTTTGTTGTTTTAATTCCTTTGCGGTAAATACACACTTTAGGTGTAGCTCCTCGCCACATATTTGGCACCTAAGTTCTTCTCTTACTAATTTTTTTTTTGCATTCTAGACAGTTTTTTCGTTCATTAGTATAATCACACATGTTAGTAACTTACCCCAATATTTTTGAGGAACAGATTACAATATAAACATTTTATTTAGTAATAATATAGGCCCAAGTAACAAAATTTTAAGCCTAAACAGCGGAGCGACTGCACATCAGACTTGATGCTTGCGCCACCTGGTGAGAAAAAAAAATTAACTTAAAATAATGCCTTCGGATTTCGTTTTTGAAAGTAATTAGACGATGAATAATTTGGTTTGGTGTATTTACACTATAGAGGATGAAATGCCCAAATGTATTATTTGATAACATGTGTTTAGAAATAGATAATGTAAACTAGTTATTCCTACATAGAATTAGATGAAATTAAAAATAAACAAGTAAAATGACATCTCGTGTTAATGACTTATGTTGATATATCCATGAGAGTTTGTGCTGTAATATCCAATAATTTAAATTATTCTAATAAAATTTAATGAAATAAGATTAGTTTTAAGAGTTTATAAATAGAAGATGACACTTTTGAAATAGAATGATACGTCTACAGATACATTTGAAAGATGCCTTCGTCAACCTCTGAGCTTTGACCTGTGTATAACAAAACTTATTTCTGTTTCATAGTTCTATTCATTTAAAGATTTCCAAAAAAATACACAAACTCCTGAATTCCATTTTGTGACAATCATTGTTCAGCCTAATTAAAAGTAAATATTGATTAAAGTAATATTCACTGCATTCCTAAGCAAACCTACATCTTGAATTTTCATATAATGGTTTGTTTTTTTAATATGGAAAACTTTTTTTTAACGAGCAGGTTGTCGTTACAGAATCCTTCTAAAAATATAGATTTTTTTTTTCAATAGTTGTGTTGGAACTACTGTATATGCTCTCTAAAACTTGTCTAGAAATGTTTCTATTTATAACAGAATTCAGAGTTAAAATACAATTTTGAAATAATAATCGATTCTATTACGTAATTTTAAGACTATTTGGTAAAACGTTTTACAAACGGGTCTAATTTCATATCAATTTGATGTATTTCCTCCTTTTCGGGTGACGGGGGAGGGGGGGCGCTTCTTCAAGGAATTAATTAAGATTGGAACTCCCTATTAAAAATGCTCTTGCTTTTAATTTATAACTCAAGATATAGAAATTTTGTTCCTCAAGACTGTTATAACATATAATCTTACTGCCTGTAAATTCTGATCGTAAACTATAAAATCACTAGTAGAAACGCAGTGAGATATCAAATAGCTGAATTCTGAAATGTTATTGTTGGCACAGTAGAAGATCCAAATTTTATTCGTTAAAACTTGCAAACTGAAACAGATGTATGTTATCTGCTTCTTTCTTTATCTGAAATACTTTTATTTTAGTTAATTGGTTTTGAACAAGAGAAAATGGCTTTGGACAGTTCTTAGTTAATATAAAGAAAACTTACAGATGAATATCTCGCTACTTTCAAAACAGAAGGTTAAGCAAAAAAAAAAAAAAAAAAACAGTTTCGAAGTCAATGATGAACTAATCATTGACACAAAAAAAACAATCAATTGATAATACTGTGGCAATACGATTTATAGTGAGTGAGTTTAAATTTCCACGAGAGTTTAGAATTTGTAGGAAGAAAAACTTCACGATTTAATGAAATAATCTGAAAAGTAAGATGTTTGAATAGACGGAATTAATTCATCGATTGAGAAATGACGTGAACAGAAGTTGGTATAACGTAAGTTGTCTTTTGCTTTTAGTAAATCAATGTAGTAAGAATAGCAGGTCATCAAAAATTGAATGTAAACAATTAAGAAAATGTAGTGATATTATAAAGAATACGTGCGAATTTTGATGAGAATTTACGAAACAAGAAAATTTGCTTTATTTTCCTAATTTTAATTACATATTTCTTAAAACCCACTCACTTTTTTATCTACGATTTGTTTTGTATCATTACAACGGAAGCTAAATTTCATTTCTCTTTAAAACAGAAATTTCAAAAAAGTTAAACTTTTTCTTTAAACCTTCACAAATGCTTTAAGATTCATCTTCTAAAACTAATCTTGTATCGTGGCGGAAAACTCATTTTAAGACTAGTAAATTCCTCATACATTATGATAATTGATTTGCATATGTTCAAATTCTAAAGAAATATTTCACAAATATTAGGTAGTGAATATGGTTTATTTTTATGGGTAGAATAAGGAGCTGCACCAAATCACTAGTATTTAATTATTTTTTGAAATATATTGTCATTTCATGCCGTTCTGGCATAACCTTGTAGTCAAAGCGGTGGTTTATAAGGCAAATGTGTTGAACCTGGTTTCTGTTAAATTTAAGCTATGAAATGTCGACATTGTTAACTTGTAGTTCTAGAAGGCAACGGGAAACCACCTCAGTATCTATTCCCTAGATATTCCATGGATCTTTCTAAGGGTTTGCTACGAAGGGAACACTTAGAGCCGCAGCACATAGACTTCTGAATTTTCTACTAGATATCAAACATATTTGGTTACTTTAATATGTTGCAAATGTACTAGAGACTTGTTTGTTTGTTACAATATCCCTTTGATATTATTTCAAATTAGATAATTTAAATCATATATCGAAGAACTGTTATTTAATAAATTAAGTTCTTTATTCAAATCCACCATAAAGCTCTAAAACTCATGTAGTGATGATGAAACGAAATTCGATTTCAATGTGGAGTCTGATGAACTGTCAATAAGTTGCTCTTGTTCTCTAGTAGTGATTGTTCATGAGAGTTCTGTATCTTTGATCAACATCCGTGAAAAAATACTTTCAAAGTAAACACTGTGCTGTGTTAAATGATCCACAAACAGGTTTTAGTTCTTCACTGAAATCGAAGTCATTGTTTTCGAAACGTGTGCAGAGCAGCAAAGCAATAATTACTTCTTTATCAACCATCTTATCTTATGTTCTTTATCAAAGATATAAATATCTTTTTAAAGGCTGAAATTTTGTCTGACCGTTGCCGAATGTGGGTCTTAGTACCTTAAAGGGACACATTTAATGAATTGAATTTTTCAAAGATATTACAGCTTCGAAACAAGTTACTGTCCACGAACTTCTCAGAACTAGAATAATTTTTCTTAACAAAATTAAAATAAAGTTCACTCCTGAGTTTATACACCCTTTCCAAGAAAGCCGGCGAAACTTATATTAATAATTATTAATGTAAGTAATGTAGGGAAATAATAATAATTAGGGAAATATATTCATCCGAGCATATCAAAACAGCTGGACTTCAATGGCCGAGTTTTAATGAAGTTTATCGCTTTCATCACTTATTGAAGAACTTCATTAAGGACTAACATTTGTTATGCAAGTGCTTTCCTGTGAATGATGAAGTGTGTAACAGCTGATAAGGTTTTTTTCAAGATCAGTGCTTGCTGTCCACCATAAGAATCAGCCATGGAACGACCTCCATCTGTTCATATATTTTTCCCAGTTAATGTTGTGTTCTTTCAAAATAGAATCTACTATTTCAAAGAGGTCTGCTGCTTTTGTTCCCGATTTTATGTTTCTGCAGAAAAAAATCTGGAACAGGAAGTTGTATGATCTATAAATCGTATATAACAAATTAGATGCGCATCATTGTAGCTGTCAATAGCTTCATTCAAATGAATAGCAACATCATCTTTCAGTTTTTTTTTTAATCAAATGATCTTTAAATATTATTTGACTGATGACAGTGTTATTTGACAAAAACACACTTAGCAGTTGCTTAGCAGAAGACTCGCCTATCAAAACAGACACCAAGTTCATAGCAGCTGTTAAATTTAAGAGAAAAAAAAATTACTTAAAACATCCGGATCCGGAAATGCCTTCAAAAACTCATTTCTGCTAGTAAAAATATCTGGAAATATTCCGAAATATAAGTTATTTGAAACATCTAGAATCACGATGTGAAAAACCGGATGTCACTGACTTTCTGTTGAATAACCGCCGAAGTCAGTAAATGCTGTATAAAATGCTTCATTCGACTTTCCTTATAGTATGACGAAATATTGATTCCAGGTTCAAGAACAAAAGATTAAGGGGAAGCAGCTAAGCATTTAGGATTGGCATCATTTTCTGGAATTGTGGTCTTCTGTGATTATCTGGGTAAAGCCTACTCTGATTGGCTGATTAAGACCTTACCTGATTGGCTCTCCCGCACAGACGGACCTGGATGAAATTGGTGCCCTAATATGGGATTCCATTATTATTACATATAAAATCCCTGTTTTTTGTAGATAAAATGTCAGATGTGTTAACTGTTTAACTGGTGCGTTCTCATGTTATTTCGTTCTAAAGAACAACATAAAATCCGTTTGTTATACGAGTTCAAAAATTCTTAGGAAGTAAATAAATTATATTATGTTTTTCATACGAAACAAAGTTTTCCATAACTTTCGGAACTGGTTGAGATTGGGTTATCGCCTCAATGCCTGAATCTCAAGGTGGACAGTAATAATACAAATGAAATGTTGAAGTTTTGAAATTACTTGTCTAATAAGTACCGTCTCGTTTTCCCTGAAGTTTTTTTAAAGAAAAGAATTTTAAATCGTTTCAAGAACAAATTCAGAGCTGAGTTTATTAAAGTTAAAGTTTTATAAATCAACAATATCAGAGTACAAATGAGTACAAACGAATCAAAAGGAACTCAAAAAGACAAATGAGAAAACATTAACTTTGGAAAAAGCAAATCAAAACAATTCGGAAAAAAAAAACACCCAATTGGAAACACAAATTGAAAATATGTTAAGGAAAAACAATTTAGAGATGATTGGACTCAAAGAACCCCCAAATGAAAACATCATGTGGTGAAAGAATTTAAGTGTTTAAAAGAATCTCCTAATTCAAAGGGTACAAAAGACACTGGTTTGGTGAAAGAGAATAAATCAAATATTATTCTCATAAAGAACTTGCCATAAGAAATTGGCAAAGATCCCTAATAGCCAACAATCAAAAGGCACGCGCCTTGCTTGCAAGTGTTTTGCTGTTAATAAGTGCGAACGTTTACGACCAAAATAAGAACTTATCGTGAGTATGTAGTTCTAGTTATTGCTAACTCTGCGAGCAGTGAAGAAAGACTTTATCTGCTGAACCTTAACTGTAATATTTTCCTCACACATAACAGACACTATCAACAGGCTAACCAATGCCTTACAATTTAAAGACCAATGGGAAAACATCGTTGCTGTTCAGATATCAATCCTGTAATAAGATCAAAGAAAGACGTATAATCATTAAATTCGCGAATCTAAAAACCATTAATCTAAACCATTATTAATCTAAAAAAACATTACGGATTGATAATATCCAAAAAAAAAAAAAAAAAAAGAAAGTCCTGAACCATAATGATATATTCAACAATGAAGATCAGAGCAAAATCTATTTAAATTATAATTTATCAATAAATGAAGAAAGAATTATAAAAGTCAACTATTTCGGCACCTAATCAATAAACTAAAACGAGAACGTGATTAAAACGACGTTCGTTTCGAAACCTCTTCTGCTTAGGTTTCTTTATCAAGCAAATTAAAAATCCCCCCTACCTTAAAAATATCTTCCCTTGCCGGGATTCGTTAGACAAATGATATTCGCAGTAAAGGAACCTGGAACTTCCCTTTAGTGAGACTCCCTCTAGCGTGAAAAATCTTAATCTTTAAGAGGGTAAGGGTCGTCTGCTTTAGGCAAAAGGCGCTTTGTATATTTTCTATTATCCTTAAGTAATTTTTTTCCTTAAGTAATTTAATTTATCACATTATAAACTATATTCCAAAACATTCTCCGTAGAAAGATTCTGGTTGTACCTCCCCAATGTCCTAGTCATGCCTGATTCAAAAAAAGATATAATATTTATATTATGATTATTTATAATGTAAATATTTATCTTTTCTTCTTCCGAATACAGTAATGTTAGTAGTATCTAAAGAATGTTCTTTTTCATGGCAGTGAACAGCGGTTTTATACGCCATATTACCGTTTTTGACAGCATATTCGTGCTCCTTGACACGTACACGTAACTCCCTTTTTGAATGGCCAATATATAGGCACTCATTACTGCCTATGTTACTAGATTGACACCAAATTCCCAAAATAGTTCCCTGCTGCTTTAACACGGTATCTTTAGACTAAGGTTTCTTTTTCCGATTAAGGAACGAACCTATGGTATTCGTTGGTCTGCAGGCAATCCCAATGCCCACCGACCTTAAGGCGGGCTTTAATCTCTTTATCAGGGTTTTATCGTACGTGACCGAAACAAAATGGTTTACCCTTTTTTTGTATTTGTAGCCTATATCGTGATTATTCGGAGGACCTATAGATTGCATATTGCTGTTTTTACTGTTATAAAGCCATTAGCTTGCCTAGCTTTTTCGTAACGTTTAAAATATTTTTCCAATACTGCTTCGGGGAAATCGTTGTTCATAAAAATCCGTTTTATTTTCATAAGTTCCTGTTGCAAATTGACGTGATTAGAACAAATTTTAAAGGCTCTATCCAATGCCATCATCACCGAATTTCTCTTATAACACTCGGGAGCCGAGCTAAAAAAGTAAGTCGTTATGAGGGCATCGGTTTTTTTTCCGAAATACAGAAGTCTCATAATTGAGCCCCCGTTTCTTTACTCCTACGTTTAAGAGCGGAATATACCCGTCAACGTCCGTTGCCAAGGTGTATTGTATTCTGTAATTTATTCCATTAAAATCCTTAAGTATATCCTTCACATACTGGTTGTTGACGATCAGAAAGGTATCATTCACATAACGGCACAAATAATGGACATTATGAAAGACACTATCAATATATGTTATCTGAAACTCGACAAAATTCATGGCACTTTCTGTGAGCACCGCTGAGGAAGGTAAACCCATAAAGGTTCCAGAAGCCTGCAGATAAAACCGTTCATTGAACTCAAAATACTGTAAATGGAAGAGTAGGTCAATCAGCTGAGGAAGTTCCTGTATGCTAACCTTTGCATAATCTTCCGTAAATTCATTTTCATGGTTTACCATGTGGTACAGTGCTTGCGTGATAATGGAGGGTGTGAGCGAGGTATTCAAATTAATTACGTCTAGGGAAACCATCCGTGTATTAGGGACTGTCGCGTTACCTTTCAAATTATCCAGTAAAGGCTCACGGTTGTCAATGCAATACTTTGAACAATAATTAAGCGACTTAACCTCTTTTCGATGAGTTTTGATATAGTCATGATTGCTTTGTTTTTAGAATTTATGATCTTATATAAAGAATTTTCCTTTGCTTTATGAATTTTCGGAAACCTTTAAACTTAGCCTTTTCCATGGAAATACCGCCTAGCTTTTGTGCTTTATTGACTTTGGCATTAATCTCCTTAATCAACTGGGATTCCGTTTGCCCTATCGTACAGAAACCACGATCCTCATGCATAAATTTGTCACACATACTATCTAAAGGATTGTACATTTTACAAGATGCTTTTTCAGACAAAACAATACTTAATTTAATGGACCACAAAGAGTTGATGGGGGGAATGTACCAAAATCAGTAGGGATCTGTTTTTAAACTAAATATCTTTCAAAAAACTTTACCTTACCATAGGTAGGCAAACCCAAAATCAATTTTTTTTGAGGATTACAAAAAAGAATAAATAAAAGCAGTCATTTATTGAAAATGAACGGAAGTGGTTACTAAGTGATTTGCATTAATAACCGTCACATGAATGTATTCGTCAGTTTATTGTCTGTTTTTTTTACTGTCCTTGATTAGTTCTTAAAGAAACCCAATGTTTATTTTGACGATTGACCTCAGTAATGAGACTTTGCTATTTACTAGTGAACTATTCTTGGTCAATAAACATCTAAAGGTGTTCTCAGAAGTTACCAAGTAAATCATGAAATCCCATTTACCTACCATTCTCAAATTCAAATCAGATAAATATCTTACATCGAAATAAATAAAACTCTGTAGATACATTTTACACTAATAGGTTATAAAAAATGTTTCTTTATTGTTACTATAATTTAACATGAGTACCTTTTTTTAAGAAAATAAAAGAAATTCACAAATCTTCATAATGAATGAAGTGAATTACACATTTTTAAAACGTACAAACAATGATTACTTAACAATAATTGAGAAATATTAAAACGTAAGTTAAATTAAAGAGAAAGTGAAAATAAATAAATCTTAAAAACATCTAGAAGAGAGAACTAAAAACGATGACAATAAACCGACCGTTTCGGAATACTCCGCCTATTCCATCATCAAACCTATAAAACATCGCAATAACATTTAAGAGCACACGAGGTGAGACTCCATGTTGATGCATCATGGAAAATGCGGCGTATTCCGAAACTGTAGGTTTATTGCCATCGTTTTTAATTCTCTCTTCTACATGTTTGTAAGTAATAGCATTTTATTTATTTTCATTTTCTCTTTCTTTTAATACACGCACGTTAAGCCTCCTTGTTACAAGTTACAGTAACTAAGTCAGATGCATTAAGTAATATAACCAATTTATATATTCTTCTATTTTTTTAAAAAAAAGACTTGTTATATAATTTTTCGAATATCATTTCTGAATGGCTTGTCTTTATGTTGTTGTATTTGAAAATTGCATGAAAAATTTATTGATGGTTATTTATCACAAAGAAGTCAAAACTTCCTTGGAACACAAAACGAGGAAATATACCTAAACTGACAACCTCAGTTTCATTATTTTCAGAAGTGTCTATTGAATTTCGATTTTTGTTGAAAATAATCTTTAATTTCAAGAATAGGTTTATTGTCGATTTTTCAACATAATTTGAATTTATTCCTAATTTTCTATTTTTTTGTTTTGTTTTTTTGGTTATAAAAAAAAGTAGCCTTTCCCACAGCGTCGTTTTAACAGCTACAATTCATTCTTTACATTAAAATTACAGCTGGATTGTTAAATGGAACTGTCGAAATGTGTATCCATTTGTTTGGTGGCTTGAAAATAAAATTTCTTTTCTCATTACAGAAAACTAAAAATTCCATTTCGTTTGGTTTTTTGATAGGCAAGATAACATTCAGTTGAGAAATAAAATCGTTTGTGTTATGATATATTTTCCAAGACTTATTCACTGGATTAAAACAAAAGATATCTATTAAACTATTAAATATTATAAATATCTTTCCATCCTCCACACATACAAATGCAGAGGATTTATTTTTACTGTTTTCTGGTAAATCTTCTCCTTCAGTCCATTGTTCATTTTGGGGATTAAACCACAGTAGATTAGTTTTCCCAATTACACAAAGACTCCCATCAACAGCAACTACTAGAACGGATACAAATGCTGAGGATTTATTTTTACTGTTTTCTGGTAAATCTTCTCCTTCAGTCCATTGTTCATTTTGGGGATTAAACCACAGTAGATTAGTTTTCCCAATTACACAAAGACTCCCATCAAGAGCAACTACTCGTACATGATCTCTATAATACTTAAATGGAATTTGTGGCATCGCTTCCCAAACATGTGTAATGAGATTATATCTTTCACAAGAATTTATTGAGGATGGCATATAACCAACACCGAATCTTGCCAACTTACCACCACCAATAACATAAATGAAGTGATCCAATTTTACAGCTGTTGCTTCGAACCTTTTTGTTATCATTGGTTCTGTTTCAATTAATTTATTTTCCTTTAGATCCAACATACAATATTTATCTATTCCGTCATTTCCATTAACTATTCCACCAAAAAAATAAATATAATTTTCAAAACCACAAACAGCAGAATCTTTCATTTTTGAGAATGAGCTCAAAAGAATTTCATCTTTGACTTCTATCCATTCGTTATTATCAGTCTGATATTCTATCAGATTATTCCAATAATAAGAATCATAAGCTAAAATACGTTTGGGAATCACAGAACTTCTTTGTTTATCGACATCTGAAATGGATTGAATGGAATTTTCTTCTTCATCAGTGGCTTGATTTGAATTTTTTTGGCAAATATTTTTCTGATGTAACTGTGAATCATTTTCTGTTTTCTTTGACGTTGATGAATTAATTTTTGTGTGAGTTTCGAGAGATTTAGTTTCAATACAATCATCTCCTCTTAAAACATCAGAATTACTACATTTCTTTAAATCATCGTTAAACAACATATTACTTTGTTTTTGAAAGAAAGAATTATTCTCTAGCAAAGGTTCATCCATGAGTTTCAATAACAATGGTTTACTAAGTTTTTTGAAGTCAATTGTTGTTAAAAGATCAGTGATTCTATTCAATCTTGTTGATTGATCATATTTCACCCACAACAGAATTGAAGAAATTATCTCTCTTTGATTGACAGGATTAGAAACAGGACAGTTCAAAATAGCATTGAATTGTTCAAATCTAAGATGAAGAAAACTCTCTATTCTTTTCAGTGTTTTGAGATTCTTCTTTAAATAGCCCAGATAAGTTTGTAGAATTAAATCACTGTTGATTTGTTCTATTGTGTTCCAATGAGAAAGAAACTGTTTATTGTTTAAAAGCTGTTCTAAACAGTAATTGTACAACAAAGGAATTTGAAATCTTACAAAAGCTTCTAGTAAGTCTTTGAGGAATGATTGACTTTGATTTCTGAGATCAATACGTCCTTGGTAAATGAACATCAAAACAGTCTCTAGTATTTTGGAATTGACAAAATTCATTTGTAATGATGTACGTGGATTTCTCTTGAAATGTTCTTGAAATGGCAGCTGAGAGAATGACTTTGTGAACCAAGAATTCTTTATCTTCACAGATCAATTGGAGTCTGTTAAAAATGACTCCTCTCTTATTAAGTTGGTCTCAAACATTAAGTTCTTAAAGAACTTCTGTTGGATTTGATGTCTGACTTTTCTCGTCATTCTGGAAGAGAAACATTCAAATAATAAATAAAATAAATAAGCATTTGAAATTTAGTGATCTAACAATGCTTAAAATATCAAAGTTATTTACTTTTATATGTTTATTAAAATAGTCATTCTTAAAATAAATTATAAGAAAGAAACGAAGAAAGAAAAATTTTGTAATTGAAAGTATTAGCTAAATCCGTAAAGAAAGATTTTGTTAATTTTAGAAAAAGTGTATATTTATTTAATAATTTGGTTTATAATAAATTAGTTTACAGAACTTATTATAATCTCTATGATTAAGCAGTGTTATTTCAAAGCTCTAATTGATGATTGTAAATAGATTTTTAACGACTCATTTGAGACCGACAATAGCAGTGATGGCGATCAAAATCAGTAGCTATTGTGTTCGTCCTGTCCTGTCCGTCCGAATCTGTCCCTCCCTAACAACTCAGGGACAGAAGGTTAGATCGGCAAACGGACTTCACCATCGTGTTCAGAAGCCCAAACAATTTACGAATGGAGTATTTTCAGGGGTCAACGCCCCCCACCACCACCCCAAGTTCCAGATATTTGGCTTTTTTTTCCTAGGATTTCCGCTATTAGCTTAAATGTTAGAAAGGCAACCATATCAGCTATAGCTTGATTATTTAGTTCTCGGTCTCCTATGCGAAGGATGTCGGTTCAAATCCATATATCAGTTGGGTTTTTTTTTTCCTCCATGTCCATGCGGATTTGTTTTTCTTTTCTTATTTTCCTAACATTTTTTTCCCCTAACTTTTATTTTCCCTTACGTTAATGTATTTTCTTTTCATTATTATTATGGGTCGCCCTTAAATTAGTGCTTTAGCACAAAATTATATTCACTTGTTTAGTGAAATTGTGAAGTTTAGGTTTATGAAACCGATTATTGCTCAACGAATCACCGACAGAGAGGACGGGTAAGGGTAAGGGTGACTCATTTTTTAACATTTATTTTGTTCTTTGTTTTTAATTTGATGAAGGAACCTGCCCTCAGAGGTTTGAAACGTACGTCATGATGAGAATTTTAAATGTTTTTAGTTTTTCAATCCTTTTAACGAGGTGTTGCTTTTAGGTGTCGAATTAGTTGGCTCTAATTTTGAAAGTTATTTACGACACGTTAAAATATCAAACTTTAAGATATTAATTTTGATAAATTCTTATTTTTTTTCTTTGATAATTTTTTCGCTAAGTTTCTTTTTAATAATTGGGTTTTTTTCTTTAATTGATTTTAGTTCACATATGGTTAATTAATTTAATTAATTCAACTCTACGGAATTAGTTTTGTATGGTTTGAAAGTAATCAAATTCAAAAAGTAAATATGGCTGCTGAAAGAAATATTTTTTAATTAAAGTTTTCTGGTTGTAAATACGTTGTATTTCTCTTTACTGAGATACTTTACTCCAAATTATTATTGAATTGTCGTTGACTTTGTCAATAGAAAAACAATTGTGTTTCAATTGTGCAGCTGTTAATGCACCAAAATTGAATATTTTTTTTTTTTTTTTTTGATGTTTACAAAATGTCAAAATGTTTTATTACAGTTAAACAAATATTTCGTCACTAAATAAAAGAACAAATTTTTATTTGCTGAAAGTATTTTCTTATTTTCTATAACGAAACCCGAATGCTACAAAAGAATTCCTCATTGTTATTCCGAATTAGTTATGTCCTTCATTGTAGCGGAGG
>JAFIDM010041607.1:0-15634 GCA_023159025.1 Thereuonema tuberculata
TAGTTTGGTTTAATGTTTTAAATGTTTTAATTTTAAATTTTTAACTTGTGTGTAGGCTGTTTAGAATTTTAAAAAACGACATTCACACACATTAAAGTTATCACCATATTATATTCGTGTTTTCAATTTATTATTTTGGAAGTCTTTTTCTTCAAATTCCATCAATTTCAAATTCTCTTCAGCGATTTTTCACAGAAATACTGTTTCAAGAAATCATACTGTTTCAAGTTTCTGTTTCCAGTTTGGCAAGAAGTTTTAATTAAAATAATAATTTCAAAAAGTTTTAAATTTCTAAAAGTCTTATAAGAGAGTTCTTTTAAGTCATCTTGCTTGTTTATATTTAGAGGAAAGGAGGTATTTATGCAATACTATTTTATTTTACAGAAATTTCTGGGTAGATATGCTTCTAAAATAATTACTTTTAGTGAAAGTTTACTGGAAATATAATGCTACAAACAATACTGACTGGCAGGTGTACAGTTTAAACAAAATGTTTTTAAAACCTAACAACGAAAAAAAGAATGGTGTAATGGAATGTTGATGGTAATATGGAATATTACAAAATTTTGCACTTTAATGCACAAAAGTTCACAAACATATTGCTCTGTTTCACGGGAAAGAACATTTCTCATTGGCCCACATCCAATATAACATGCTCTGCAACTATATTTGCCCTCTGAAATCTTCAGAAATTTTGTTACCTCAAAAGATAAACTCTGCATTGTTGTTTTCAGGTGGAGGACGCATGCTTATAGTATCGTCATCCCTGGAATCGTGCAGTCATACTACATCAGTATCACTGGAATCAGTCAGTACATTCGGCCCCTTTTTTTTTTCAGTGTTTTGTTTGTTATTCACCCTACCATCCCCCAAGGCGAACACTGAGGGTGTATCCTTTTGAATTTTGTGAAATTTCTTGACTTCTTTTATATGGCGAAGAAGTGAGGATCTCTGATAAACTTTTTTTACGACAACCTTGAAGAGTTGCCTTCATCTTCTGTGATGGTGATCCCGAGATGTTTACAACTTGCATGTCATTTACATGCACATTTCGTCATCAATACTAAATTCTGTTATCTCGTAGTATTTGAAAGCCGTATTTAATAACTACAATATGCGCCAGACATACAAAATTCATATCCAAGGCCTACTTACAAGAATTAGTTTTGAAAACAGACCTTGAAAAATTTATACTTCCTGTGATAAAGAATTTCAGCTTCTAAACCAACTCAACAAACTAACAATTGGTCGGTTTGTTATGACGTAACAAGATAGCGTAAAGAATTAGTTTTGATAGTAATATCCTAAATACAGGAGATACAATTGAAAATATCCCAGAATTCTATAACCATCTCTCGAACTATTCCATAACACTTCCTTCCTCTAAACTTGAAAAAGGAAAGACGTAAAATCTTTCCGAAAATTTGCTAAATAAATATATTCATACAGAAGAGATGTAATATTGTTATTGTAATACAATGAAGTCTCACTTATACGAACTTATAGGACTTATGGGGGTTTCGCCAGGAATGAGAAATTCTTCATATAATTGAATGTTTCGCATAAGTGAGTTTTGTAGAAGTGAGACTTCACTGTATACTAAGACGAAGTCTAAAATTGAAATAAATCTCTTGATCTCTGTTTAATTTTTTTTGCATTACTCCCTGAAAATATAATGGATAGATTAAAACTTATATCATTTGAATAATTTAAATGAAAGTTTTAAAATATTAATATTCTCATAAAACATCTTCATAAAACGATATTTCGATATTTTCTTCTTCAGGTTTAAATTAAATTAAAATAGAAGAACATTTTGTGTTTCTTCTTTAAAATATATAAATAAACATGAAAATATAGAATGATGACAAAAACATTATTTAAAACAGTAAACTCGAAATATCGTGTTATGAAGATGGTTTATGGGAGTATTAATATTTCAAGACTTTCATTTATTCTTGGATAGAAATTTCATTTTATGTGCATCATTCTCAACATTAGAACGTAACATGTGTTCGCCACATTTGCTTAAATAATGATGTTTAGACATTGTTGTTGCTGAAGTTGCACAATGACAAACTTCTAAGCAGACTATATTTTTATAAAATATTCTATATTTTATGAGTGGCTAAAGGAGAGATTCTTTGAGTGACATTCCCCTCAACCCCTCCCACCCAAAAAAAGGCTCTTTTCTATTGAATATAATCTGCAGTCAAACAGAATCAAGCGGTAATTTTCGATAAGTGAACCAGGAATTTGTGGAGTGCGTGGGTAAACTCAAAAGGTCAAATTCGATTTTCTTAAAGATTAAAATAGGCCTAACGTCCCCACACAATTTTCCAAGATGGAAAGACTCGTTATTTTACCGAAGTAGTAAAAAAATGAGTTTAAGTTTATATTGCTGTTAATGTTTCAAACAAACATAGTTTTTTTCCTAACAGATATTTCTAAAAGAAAAGTACTTTTGAATAAAAAAAATATAAATAAAATAAAATACTTGAAAATATCAAAAATATTTATAGAAAACATTTTTATTTTGAATCATTATAATAAATCTAATTTTTTATAATTTCTACTATCAAACATAATTAAGCGAGTAATTTTCGGTGACTGTAATGGGAATTTATGGAGCGCGTGGGTTAATTCAGAAGTTGAAATTTCTATTTACCGTCTATTAAAGATAAAAATAGTATAATTCCTGTCAGAAATTATATTTTATATTTCCTCTCAGAGAAGAATTTTTCCTTTGCTTACGTATTTGAAATCTATCATGTCCAGATTTTGCGTGTGATACTGCTTGGTTATAGAATTGAAATTTTTGCTTTTTGTAAACGACTCAGTCAATAAGTTATCTGCAGAATTTGCATAAAACATTGTCAATGTCTCTTGCTTTGTGTTTTTATGATTTCCCCAAACTATATAAAAAGTACTCTTTTACTTTTTCATCTCAAACACATTTTACATCAACGAGTTGGTAAGTAGGTTTAGCTTAATTTATAATATTACACAAATAATTATAAAATTCCCGAAAAAATATTTTAAATACATAAAAAAGCTATTTGATGTTATTATTTTAATAGATTATGAACAGAGGCTTATGTCGTAAAACAGCAATGAATATATTCAAATTCTTCTATTTTCAAAGATTTTTTAAAAAATTGAAGAATTCGAAAATATATAAAAAACACGGATTTTAAAAACTTGAAATCAATCGATATAAATACTTTGCATATTTAAGTAATTAATTTTAGTTAGACTAACACTTACTAAAAATATTTTCTTGGGACTGCACGAGATAAACTAACTAATAACCTAAAAATTATTTGAAAATAAACAAAATAATATGGATGCTTATATATTTTATATATTGTAACGATGTAGGTTGTCACCTCCATAATAAGATAAACAGGCGAAATTTTTGATCTTACAGTGTAATTATGGATTTGAGATGATTACTTTAATTAAATACTATATTTCAGGGTGAATTTTATATTTCGTAAAAGAGTATTTATGGTGTTAAAATTATCTAAAGAAATGTTACTAATTTTAATGTTCTTATTTTATTTACTTGAATACTAAAATATTATTGTGTGAATATAATGTATTTTATTTAGAATCAGTGTTTTTGTGAAAACCACTGCAATGGCAGACTGGCGTGGGATAATCATTTTTTTCACATTCCCATAAAACCTTAGTAATAAAGTTTCGGTTTTAAAAGGGAAATACGTCACGAAGTGCCGAGTGCAAAAGCTTGGGGTCATGGGGTCACGTGAACTCTTTAAGAGTGCCCCATTGGATGAAAGTGAAAAAGGTCAATTCAGGGAGAAAATTATGATGTGAGAGAGCAGAATCGTGTTTGGATTCGGACACTTCAATTCGTCTCGTCGAGACGGCCACATCGTCTCGCTGAGGCGACCGGTTCGGGATGCCCGAGCAGAGCCACGGCGCTCGGGGCAACGACGGGGTACGTTGGACTTAAAACCCCAGGTGTAAAGCGTCTTGTTTCGTCGTACGCAAGTTATGGAGTTCTAACTAGACGACGGAAGAGGTGATGTCCGAAGGATGTGCCTGAGGTTCGTGTGATGAACTTCGTTTCCACAAGTCGTTCCTGCGGGAAGACCGGCCCCGGAAGACGACAGGAAGCAGCGGCGCTCATATGGAACGGCCGACGGAGGACAATCGACGGGACAGTCGTCACCTTGTAAGTAAAATTTTTCATATAAGCTCCGGCAAGCTAGGGAAGATCGTATTTCCTGTGCCGCAAGCCATAGCCGACTGACCGCAAAGGCGGGCGGGAAAAATAGAAGTTGTTTTGAACTTAAATTCTCATGTCTGTTTAGGCAGAGAAAAAGAAAAAGGAAAAGAAATTGAAAATCGCCCGATCCTGACCACCAGGCGAGAAGCCATTGCCGAACGTCAGTGTAAACTTTAAAAGTGCTTCGGTGTTCTAAACCCTGAAGGGAAAAGGAAAACTGACATTAATTAATCAGTTACGGTGACAAGAACTCACAAACTGTTAAACAAACTGTTGGAGGGAAAATTCGTCAGTTGTGGAAGAGAACCTTAATTTACAAAGTGTGACCAATCTTGGTTTTTGTAAAAATAAACACGGAACTTTGTGTGTTTTGTTTGGTGCGAGTAAAATAGAAGTATTCTATTTTTGATTGATATTTTAAGTATTTGAGAAATTTAATTAATTTGTATTTTATTCCTATTAAGGTGTTTAATATGCTAATCTTAATGTTATACATTGTATTTTGTATGTTTGGGGTTTTGCTTAGGTAAGAGAGCTCTCGGGGAAGGGTCAATGATCTCATGTTGGAGAGAGAGGGGAAGAAGGTGGAGATCAACAGCTGATCGGTGTAGTGACTAGGTCAATGGCGTTGGCCATGATAAGGATTTTGTAAGGGAAGAATTTGAGAAAGAATCTTAAGTGTAAAATTAGTTATAAGGTGTTTAATAAATATATCATTTACTTTATTATATTACATCTGATTTTGTCTGTTTATCTACATTATTTCATTTAGAATAATCTTTTAATGATTTTCTTTAATCTATTTACCTTATACATTCTAGCAAAGTGTTTGAATTCTAAGTTATTTTATTCTGGATCAGTTAATCCAGTGGAGACTATCTTTAGGGTTTAATTGTCTTTAAACATTAAACGTATTATTTAGCGGAGGATTGAATAGTTTTAGGCATTCACAGGAACGATTTCAGTTGGGGGATTTCCTTAGCTGTGGTTTGGATATGGGCCCAGGAACCTCAGACCGGAATCCAATTACTCCTCCATTCTGATTTCGGGTTGTCTAAGCTAAAGGTGTTTCAGAATTTGTATTTTTATTATTTTGTTTTAATTTATTATTTTTATAGTTCACAGAGTTAGGATAGAGGAAAACTACTCGTGACAATATATTATATATATATATATTTTTTTATATAAAAAATTAATTAGTAGCAAAACTTCTACTAATTAAAACTATAATTAGCTTCACTAAACTCATATTTCATTTCAGTTAATAAGAATGCTATATTAGACTGTTTCATAGTTATTGAACAGAAAAATAATAGAAACCATGTATACAGGGCGTGTTTTAAAAGTACAGTGAAAGATATTAGTAGGAAAATTAGTAGGAAATACCAATAAAAACACGAATTTCAAAAATAATTAACTAACGATATAAATTCCATAACAAACGCTAAAATCCATATACTTCAAAATCCATATACGATATTTCGAATGCATCTTCTCGAACAATCTTCGTGAGGTAAAATTAATATCAAAGGGGAAAAACCTTCAAGCCATTCCTTCTTTACCTAATGAAAAACTTAATTCTAGTAATGAGTCTGTTATGAAAAACACGAACTGTTTGCTGATGCGGAAGATGACAATGACTTTTTGTTTGTTTCAAAATAGCATCAGTCAGCATCTATGCTCACTGACGTAAGAGTAGTTATTGTTCAAAGCCTTTATCAAGGTTTTAATATAATCTCATCAAATTGTGTTATAAAAAATCTAGAGAAAAAAAATAATTTTGTCATTGTAAGTTTATTAAGGCTACAGTCCTATCCTTGGTATTCTTTAGAAATAATATTGTGGATGCGCATTCATGAAAAGAAGAAACCACATAAGAAATCAACCAAGAAACACACATACAAAACACAAAACTTGTTTTCTGTACCTAGCTTGTATTTTAGATGATCAGATCATTGTCCCAAACCTCTTCAAATTCTTTGTTAAAAGGCGAAGTGTGTTTTGAATTTTTTCAAAGACACCTCGCCGAAACTTTGCAAGACATTATTCTGGAGACGAGAGGGCAGTTATGGTTCCGATACTGTATTTCCAACCACTTTCTTCATCATAACGTTTGGATTTTCCTCAACATTCGTTTTCCACAGCACTGGATTGGTTGGGGTGGATCTATTACCCTCATTACCAAAAAAATTTGCGCATCTCGAATCCTTTATCACTACTATTGCATATAAATGAAAATTTATTAGTGTGATGATAAAGACATAGAACAGGAGCGTCTAGAAAGCAGCAGGACAATGTCTTTCAAAAACCTGCGGAACACAATAAGGTCACCTTCAGTACCTCTTTGGACCTACTCGTGTATGGATACATGCCGCGATAAGGTTCGACATAGAGTGAAAAAAACGCCGTATGCATTCTTGTTGCAGATTTCTCAACAGTTCTTGCATTACTTGCATTACAGTCCTTTATCACTACTATTCTCTCTAAGTTACTGCTACAACACTACTAGAACATTGCTATATGGCGACAGTAGGCGATCCATCTGGTCCCAGATGTGCTCGATTAAGTCCCAGCCCGCGCATCTCAAACTCTGGAGTTGCTCGTATTGAAATCTGATGTGCTTCGAAACATGTTGATCACTGACACAGCTCGCCTGAGGAGTTTTCATTGCATGTGAACTCCACTGCGTTTACTTTATAGGCCTCAAGCCTTGCGATTGTAACGTCGCTTTAGGAAGAATAGCTACGCACAATCGCATCAAACGTTAGAGATTTGCATATCTATGCTCTCCGTAGCTATTTCCTTACTTTCTCGATTATAGAATAATTTTTTCATGGTACAAAAATTTTTAAATCAGTGATTATATTTGCCTGTAATGCCCCCTAAATATAAAACTTCTGGAATTTCATAATTTTAATCGTAAGGAAACTTACAAAGCAATACTTATGAAATAGATATTTCTACGATTGTTCTACTGGACAGGATAATTGAAAATGGTCTCAAATAATTCAAAACCAACTGCGAATTTGTTACAGGACTAGATCTTCACTATCGTGAAATTTCCATGCCTGTATTGAAGCAGATTCTGAACATTTTCGAACATTTACTTTAATTTCTGCCATTCGTAGAGGCTGCTTTGAATACTTATTACTGTACCCAAGTTACATATAGGTTTTTTACCTAGTTATGGGTATGGAAAAATTAGAATATAATGTTAATGAAGATATTAATTCATAAACAATGCATTTCTGACCATGTGTTAATTGAGCACTTTGTAATAATTTTTCTTTATAGAACAGGTCACTGACGTTTAGAAAACCATGAATAATTAGTAATATTTTCATCAATATTTATTTCATATTCTGCAGACATCTTCTGCAGAATCTACTTTTCTAAAAACAATTTTATAGCATGGTTCTCAAAAACTGTTATACCAACACAATTTCGTAAAAATATGATTATAAAGAATTGACATTATTTTTGGCTTAAAAAAAATGTTAAAATTAAGTTTTAAGGATTTTCCGAAGAGAAATGAACTGTTGTCACAGCTGTGGAAATGTGAGTTAAAATTCAAAACTATCTTGAAAACAATCAATTCACCATAAAAAGAAAATCATTGAATCGAAAAGTCTGGCATTTTGTTAATTGTAACCAATAACTTTGTTGGAAACTGTGCTGGTATAACAATTTGTAAGTGTTTTTGAGAACCATAGTGCATCGAAATGCTATAAGATTCTTTTTCGAAAAGTAGATTGTACAGAAGCTATATGTCTGCAGAATGTGCAATAAATATTGATGAAAATATTGCTATATATTCGGGGCTTTTTAGACGTCAGTGACATGTTCTACAAAGAAAATCATTACAAATTGCTCAATTACTATATGGCAACGTTGCAATCGAAGGCCTTGAGGCTTATAAAGTAAACACAGTGGAGTCCACCTGCAATCAAAACTGATCAGACGAGCACTGTCAGCGATGAACATGCTTCGAAGAAGCCTTAGATGTCAGTACGAGCAACTCCCGAGATTGAGAGGCGCGGGGTGTGTGGCGATCGAGCACATCTGGGAACAGATGGAAAGCCTACTTTCGCCTTATAGCAATATTCTAGCAGTGTTGTAGCAGTGATTTAGAGAGTTATTTGCAAGAACTATTGGGAAATCTGCAACAAGACAGCTTACGGTGTATGTTTCAATCGTCATGTTCCCGTTGCCTGCTGGAAGTCCTGTCGCCATTGTTCCCATTGGAACAGGCCCGTTCTGCCATACAAACCGCTTCAGGATCCTCCGGTTTTTATCGGTCAGCATACGGCTCGGACATCTCTATAATTTTGTGTTTCCACTCCTTCACGTTTCCAGTTCATGATAATAGCATCCGCAATCGACTTTGGCAGGTTCAGTGATTATCCACGTTGCACTACGGCAGAAGTGCACGTTGAATTGAGCAGTCAGTGTATGTCTTCAGTGAGAATTGCAAGTAGAAGCCACTTTCATTTTGTGCTGTCTAGAAGAGGTCTCTTTTTCTATTTCTTGTTATATTCAAATACATACCACAAGAAGCATTTATGCATTTCGACTTATTCATAAATTCTTCATTTGCAACAGATTTTACATAGACAAACAGATATCAGGAAAACAAACAGATGAAAACATAACAAAAAGTTATATTATAAGGATGTAAGAGCATTTTTGTATGTATATGAATCTGTGTGTGGTGGGCAGTTTCTTTGTATATTGTGTGCACAAACGTATAACGTAAATTAACGCTGTTCTCAGATGAAAAAAAAAATGTTCGAAGTTTCACCACTAGCTGGCATTTATTGCAACGTCGAAAGGAGAAAAATAAAGTTTCGTTTTTTCAGATTTTATCGTTTTGTTTATCGTTAAGAGAGATTTTCACTTCGATTGTATTTAACTGATAGTATCTGATTACTTGAACGAAATTCTTCCTTAAAATACAGTAGTGATCTTGCTGAAGTTAGATGTTATACTGATAACACAGGTCTGCAAGTAAAAAACTGCATAGGATTTTTATACATTATCTTATAGATTTCAACTTGGTAAAAACGAAAAAAATACTTCCATCACGTCAATTTTTTTGTTACACTCACGTTTTTGTTTATATTTAGCATTAAATTCCTAGTTAACTTAAAATTTAGTATTCTGCTTTTTATTTAAAAAATGGCCTTGAAACTAAGACTTGTCACAATAATTCTATCAATTATAGCTGGACTTGGCAATAAATAAAAAAAAATATTAATGGTTTGTTAATAGTTGAAGAGAGTAGTGGTAGGGGGAGGTGGGTAAAGTAGTTTTAGCATTAGGAGGAAGGTTGCATGATCGTGTCGGAATATAAACAACCTGCTGTTACATTAGATCATGTTTTAACAAGCTAAATAAGTTCAGTATCTCGATGGCCATCTAATGCCAAACTCAGTTTATATCCAGCTTTGAACGCTACTTGCTTATGCTTTTATTTCTGGAATATGGCTCGCAGAAATTGTGTAATTTCTCCCTACAGCTTCTGTTATGTTTGTGGTGAATACACAGTGCCTATGATATGGCATGAACAGAAAAATCACACAACCGACTGCAACTTTTGTTCGGTAGATGTGAAAGGACTTAATACAAAAAATAAAAATAAAATATTTTACCATAACCTTGACTCAGCTATTCGTCCAATGTCCCATGGCTCTGAAATACCAGATCCACAGAGACAGAGACAGTTTAAACCTCGGCAAGAAAAACGTCATCAATACGACCATGGTTCCACCAGAAAAAGTGTTATTACCACCTCTTCATATTAAATCGGGGCTCAAAAAGCAGTTCGTCAAATCATTGCCAAGAGATGGAATTGTTTCAGATATCTGTGTTCCAAGTTCCCGAAACTGTCTGAAGACAAGTTAAAAGAGGAGTTTTCACTGATCTTCACTGATTTTATCTGATCCCCTCTTTTTGCAAACAATGAGAGAAAAGGAAAAAGAAGGGTGGGAAAAAGAAGAATGTAGTGCACAAGTTTTTGGGGAATACTAAGGACCCTGACCACAAAACCTTTGCACAACGCATGCTGGCAACGTAAGAAGCTCAACGATGCAAAATGAGCTTTAAAGTTCATTTCTTACACTCCCATATTGACTATTTTCCCGAAAACTTGGGAGTTACAGTGAAGAACAGGGTGAAAGATTTCACCAGGATATCCGTGATATCGAGAGACCTTACCAAGGAAAATGGGGTGTCAATATGTTAGCTGACTACTGTTGGATGCTCACTTGAAAAACCAGAGAAGGAAATCGGAAACGAGTTCGGAGAAGCATCAAAGACAAGAAGAAAAGGTTTCAGAAGAAAAAAGAGTAGACCTAAAATTATGTATAAATATCTGAAACAATTTTTTGATTAGTTGTAAGTAAATATAATATATTTAGTTCATTGTAATAAATAAGTGTTTTGATCAAAAATGTATTTTTATTTTGCAAAAAATCTGTACGTGATGGGATGTTACGGAATTCATTTTTAGAATCTGTGACCTTTAAATCATATAATTCAGTAAAAATATCCCATGGAGCTGGAATTTTTTTTTTTTTTTTGGAGACCTGTGTAATGAATGTAGTTATTAATTGTTCAACGAAATGTTTGATCATTGCGATGTAACTGATCGAAATTTTTGTTCGGTAAAATATTTAAAAAAATTGGAACAGATATTATATAGACATTTCTTTTCTTCTCGCGTGAGGATATAGAGCTTGCTACATGAATCGTCTTGCAGCCTGTATTCTAAGTTCGAAGATATTTTTGAAATAGAATGTTTTTTGTTTTCAATTACCTTGCAATATGTTTAATCTGTGGTACAGTTTCAATAAATTTTTTCATTATTATGTTAAAACACTGGTTTGATTTGGTTGTTTCCATTAAAACATTGTCATCAACTATAATATGAAATAATGCTTTTACTTCTAGTTCTTGTTAAGTTGAGTTATCAATTAAGTATATTTTAATCAAGAAATGCTTTAATAACGATTATTTACTAATCCAATGTTTTCTATTGATTTTCAGGAATATTCTGGATCGATGAAGAACCTTCGATGTAAAGAAAGCATTCAGAGACTTTTGCATTGTGTGACACTGTGATCCATGGCGCATCTGATGTAGATACGACATCTGCTTGTTCGGACAAAGTCGTCAATTGAGAAAACACGATCGACCAATGGCCACATTCGAATACATCATCCTTCAGTGTGGATTTCAATCTGGAGTTATGTCACGAACGCCGTTCTCGCATCTGCACATTCGCTTAACACTTTTCTCTCCTTTTTTTCCTTCCGCAGCTCATTTATTTTCTACTTATTTCCTCTGTATAATTCTATTTATTTTCTCTGTATATTTTCTACCTTTCTATATTCCTGCTTCCTCTCAAATCCCGGTGTTGAAAGGGTTTCTTTTCCTTAATTCCCGCAACTCGGTGGCTTCATGACAATTGTCCAATGTTTTTTTCAACTTCAGAAGTACCGAAAGAGCTTCTATGGTCGGCACATAATGGCATCAAGTTTGTGAATCCTGTTGTTTCCAATATTGAAAGCTGAATTCCCTTCTCCCTCTGTTAGAAATTGCATCAGAACACTGCTCTCACTAGGGGGAACACAAACGAACGGCCACTTCAGAAACAGGGTAAATGCTGCCAACCTTTCTTGACCAGAGACGACAGTTGGACCCAATACTAGAATATCACTTGATGATTAAAGTTGATAATAGTTCTTTAAGTATTCATGATGGAGACAGTGACCCCTCAAGAACTAAAAGTAAGAAAATAAAAAACAAGAACAAAATGTGGAATCCAAATACTTCGACAGCAATCAGGCTATCACAAAAGTTATTTGACCACAAAAGGAACACGAAAACAAAATATAGATAAATAAAAAAATAACAAACTCTTTGATGGGTAAAAGAAAAGGAATTAATTGAAAAGAATGCCTTTTGAGTCGATCTGATACTCTAGGACGGCCGTTTCGAGCTTGTTAAGCTCTCCACAGTCAGAGTTAATCAAACAGTTCTTTCAGTAATTGTCCAATTTCTAGTCCTTGTTTAGCACAATTTGAGAATAATTTGAAACTAATGAATACACCAAATGTACTTTCGTTGTGAAAAGTGTTTCTTCACATATAATTATCGTCTTGATAAATTATTTCTCAATGCACTATTAAATACACACACATATATTTTGTTCCGTTGTCTCAATGCACTAAATAAATTTGAAACAAATTTTATTTGTTTTCACGGTAGCTAATCAATGTTTTATGGAGCACTATTTTATTTTCACTGTCATTCCATTTCACAATTCACATACGATTCGCTGCACTTTTAACGAAGCACATTTAAACTTGTAACACTTTAAATCATAACTCAGTATTACTTACTTCAGTGGTAATATTTGAATCACTCGTTATTATTATTTAATACTACTTAACTTCAGTAGCATTTATCATAAGAACTGAAGCACAATATGGGATTTTTCATTAATTAAGCTCCTTAGCTTATATATTCACCGCATTTAATTTCTTATCTTGAGAAATTTAGTCTTTCACCATTCATGTGACGAATTGAAACATTCATTGTTAATGTGATTCCGACATCTTTTTTATATTCCTTCTTGAATTAAACTTGAAATTAGGGGACTTTCTTCCGATTCCGTTAACTGTTATTTAATCATAAATGTACTCACAATTCATGAAGATAACGCCGCAAGTCCATAGTGTTGATAGTCCATTTCTCGGTAGTTCCATTGTCCCGACGGTATCGCTTTAACTTTGTCGTCCATCCGTTCGACTTCGGCAAAACTGTTTCTCCCGCTGATTCTTCACTGCATAGCTTCTTCTTCGTCCCAAGGGTAGGCAACTACCGCTGCTCTCTCCTGCATTTACACATTTCACTCATCTTCCCAAACCAGGCTGTCTTGTCCTTCTTATCTCTAAAACACCGTGATGTCATTTGATATAATATTACGCAAATTTATTTTGTTTTAATTTATCAAACACTTTTTAATCACGTTTTGTAGCCTCAAATATATATTTATAATTTTATCAATTTTAAATTATCTACAGTACCATCATGAAATGTACTGCAATACTTTTCGAACATAGGAGGAGGAGGTAGACAATACGCATGCCACCGCATGGGCACTGGATGAAAATTTTTGGGCAGATGCTGCACGGCCTGCCTTAGCAACAGCAACTTCCATCGCAATTTCCATTAGCTGCCTTCCTCTTCCTGGTACAACACGCAAAGAGGTATCTGGTACCACTTCCATTTTCTTGAAATTTCTAATAAGTTCCACACCTGGAGCAGTTATCCTTTAAATACGATAAATACGATAAAAATTGATTCGATAAGAAGTACAAGTGACTCGATTGCTACTCAACATACACTAAAAAAATTTGAAGAGAAAAAAATTTCAAAAACATCAGTTTTCTTTTCTGAAATTTAAGTAGTAGTGGAAGAGTAATTCAAATAACTCAAAGGGTAAGTTAGTATGGCAGTTGAGAATTATAGAGATTAAAATAAAGCAATAAATTCAGAACTAAACTTGAATTTACTGAAGTGAAAGGTTAAATACCATCGTAAATTAATTCACCGTAAAATTAAATTAACTTTAAAATAAATAACTTTAACATAACTTAATGGCGGTTTGAAATCACAAAAAAAACTACATTACATGTTAATGTTGATTTGGGCAAAAGATTGGCTTTCACAACTGAAGAGATCTTCGTCATTTTCACAACGCCTACTGGATAGTTACTGTTGGAGTGATCATCTTCGATGTGCGACGGAGCGCTCTTTTCTGTCGATGCAGACCCAGTAATATTCAATTAGGTCTGAAAGACTCCAAAGGACAGATTGGACTTCCCATCAAGGATACGGAGATCAGAAAGGAGAGCAGCTCCAAAGAAAAAAAGAGGATATCCCACAGGGTTGCGTGTCGACTCACTTTCAATTCACTGTTTTTTTCACTTGTCTTTCTTCAGAAGCGGCTTGAAGGATGGCGAGGTTTTGGCCCCAACTGTAGTCTCTGGTTAAGAAAGGTTGACAGCATTTACCCTGTTTCAGGAATGTCCGTTACTTTGTGTTCCCCCTTGTGAGAGCAAGGTTCTGTTGCAATTTCCAAATGGAGGATACGCGAATACAGCTTTTAATGTCGGAAACAACAGGATTCACGACTTTGATAACATTCTGCGCCGTCCAAAAGACATTCCACCGACCAAAAGAGCAATGACTCGTGAACCTCGCTAGTTGTATATTCGATTAGGTACATACCAAATATCAAATATTTCGTTGAACAATTACTAACTATACTGATTATCAGTATTACATATAACTTTTTTCATAACAATGAACAGCAAGATTAATATTTTAAGGAAAATTTGTTTCAAGTAATCGGACACTATCAGTTGAATATAATCGAAGTGAAGATCTCTCCTAACGATAAATAAAATAATAAACCATCAAATAGTAAAACTTATAGCAGTTATTTTTCATCTGAGAAAGTCGTCAATTTCAGTTATACGTATTTACACACAAATATAAATAGAAACAACCGACATACATGCATTCATACACATACAAAATGATACAAATGCTCATACATCCTTGTAATGTAATCTTCTGTTATTTGTTTGTTTTCCAAATATCTGTTTGTCTGTGTAAAATCTGTTGCAAATGTAGAATGTGTGAATTTGTTGAAATGCTAAAATGCTTCTTGTGGTATGTATTTGAATATAATAGAAAAAAAAACCTCTTTTAGAAAGGCCAAAATGAAAATGGCTTCTACTTAGCAATTCTCACTGAAGACATATCTCCAATCTTATCAGGTATTTCGTGAAATGTATAACAAAGAAACTAATAATGTTAATAATTATTAATATATAAATCATCAAATTATCAGAAATTCTTTAACAGTTCTGTTATTCGGCTTATGAATTAGGGCATTGAGTTGTGGATAAAATGAGGTGAGAAGGTTCGAGTAGTCCCGATAGGTTGAAAATGAGCATATTCTCACACCTATGGAGATAAATGGACATAGTATGGAGATAAATGGACATAGTATGGAGATAAATGTAAAATTCAGGATGGTTGGGTAAGGATATGGTAAAAAAGTACAAAATAAGGAAAGGACGGGACGGATAGTTACAATAATCAGATATCAGAAGTGTTTCAAGATAGGGATAAACAGGAAGGCATATGTGGTGAGTTGGGTGGGTGAGTCTGGGTGGTATATCTCACTGAAATTCGAACACTCGGATAGAAAAACACAGACGCAATAATGGGAGAAATGGTTGGGAAATGCGATAACCCCCAGAAAACCTGTCTAGTTTGGATCCCACACCATAACGAAAT
>JAFIDM010041608.1:0-15634 GCA_023159025.1 Thereuonema tuberculata
CCCAACCCAGCCTCATCCTAACCCAATCAGAAAGGCAAGCTCTTCTTGGTGAAAACCACTGTCAGCCTGGCAGTAGTCCCATCCACAATAAAAAACAAGAAAGTAAATTGCTACATCATCCGACGCCAGCAACACCTTTTCCTACAAACTGAGTAGGCAAAAAGGATTTAATAATAGAATAGAAGATTCAAAACAAGACATCATAATGTCTGATATAAGTTGATAATGTTTGATATAAGTTGTTTTGTAACTGGCCTCTAATTGCTTAAGGGCTTTTATAGAATCATTTGGTGTTAATAATGTTTACAGAATATAGATGTTAATATTGCTATTTATATATTGCTATTATATAATGTTTTATGTGTAAACTTTGCTTTTTATTTAACTGCTATTGCTAATCGTAAAAATGACTGTTTAATTAAAATGTTGTTTTCTTTTCTTTTCAGTATTGTTTAACTTAATCTGTGTCCTGCTGTGGGTCATCCAGTATTACACAAGATTCAAAGACAATGTGATGAATGCTGACGACCGAAGCCATAACTGGACTTCCAAGGGAATGGCCAAATTTGGTTACTCATTTTGGTTAGTTCTAGGTGCCATGTTCCTATTTGCGTTAAATGGACTACTTATTTTCCTTTCAACAATGGAACAAGATAAAAAGAAAAGAACAGTACAGGCAGTGAACGAGAAACCTGCTGATGGAATTGTCATGCTGTTTTAGTGCCAAGTCTTTGAGTGAATGAATGAAATGAATGTCTTTAGCAGCAGCTAGGTGTACTTTTAAAGAACTGAACCTAAGCTTTTGCCCAACTTAACCACTTAATTTAAAATAATCATAACAATAAAAGTAAATCTTTTCCATTTAGAGAAGAATTAATGTTCTTTTCTTTGTGGAATATATCTACTTAATCTACATAAAATATTTTAAATAATTTCAGTTCTTCTTAAATTTTCTAATTCTCTTATTATTCAGTAAAATAATTTTAAGTTAGGTAGTGAAATTCAGCAATATCAGAATACAACTTTACTAAAGCAAGAAATGAAAATAAATAAATAAATAAGTTGTGGAGAACAACAGCCATAATATGCCAAAAATAATCCATTATTTCATGTTGCATAGATTTATGATTTTATTACTCAGTAACCCTTTTGTCATTATTTTATTTAACTTTTAATTTTTATTAATACATAAAAGAAATGTATTTTTCAAATTTTTGTACATCGTTTGTGAAAATTGCAACATGAAGAATCACACTATTCAAATGAAATTTATGGCATAAATTACTCATGTTACAGTAGATAACTGATTACATTTGCAGAGCTATACAAGATTTTGTCGCTTAAAAATTCAGTAGCATGTGAAGCCACCTCGAGCAACAACAACAGATTCTATATAGTGTAGCATTGAATGGAAAAGGTATAGTGTGGTATTGAATGTATTTTGATATCATCTTTATAAATAAATACCCTGCCAGACTGTTTCTGTGCAAGTCCAGAGTTCATTTGTGGTGGATGGCAGAGGTGCAGACGGACCAGTTGCTTACCTAATATGTCCCAGATACATTCGATTGCAGACATATCAGGCGAACGTGCAGGCCAGGGAAGAAGTGGTATCTGCTGTGCATGGAAGAGGTCTTGGAAATTCTGGGCCACATTAGGATGAGCTGGAATATAGTGCCAGGACAACTCTGCTGGAATATAGCAACAGGACAACTCTGAATGAAGGGTATAACCTCTATCTCTTAAAACATCCCTGATGTATCACTGGCTGTTGAGCATTTCAGATGCAATCTTGTTTTGAACCCAATGATACCTCACGCCATGACACTTGGCAATAGGCTGACATGAAGCTCCAAAATGCATGCTGTAAGCTGACATGTATGCAACATCAGATTGAATCGTGACTCATCACAATGTATTGCCAATCGGCACACCAATGTTTGTGTTTGAGACCCCATTGCAGCCGGAGGAAAGGAATTTGCAGCAATGGGCTGCAAATAACCAGTCTTCTGTTAAGCAGATAACTGAGCTGGAGAACAAAGCCTGACTTGTGACAGTGCTCCGCTGCTGTGCTTACACTGTGGATGTCGATGTATGATCAGTCACTGCTATGTGATAGCGTGTCTATCATCCCGTGCAGTCAAGCAATTTTGTGGTCCAGTTCCCCCCATGTTTGTGTGTGTCTGAGCCTCATGTGTCCATTGACGTTATATTTGCATTACTATATTGGCTTCTTCCTGTAAGAGTGGCAATTTCATAATAGCAAAATTCAAAATCTCTCATTCCCACAATCATTCCTTGCTCAAAGTCTGTAAGGTATTCATAATGTGACCCTCTTCGTTGACGTGCATTGTGAGATACAAGAAGCAGCCCAATGTCAGCTCTTCACTGATTGCAACATATTGTTTGAGCCACCTATTTTAGAGGGCATTGCTCTGAAACTGCATGTTTATTTTCAGTGACTTAGAGTCATTTGCTTGTCCTAATCCAATGTACATATCTTATAAATTTCAAGAAAATATCATCAGTCATTTATGCCGTTACAATTTTCACAAACAGTAGTAAAACAGTATATAAAAATGAATCTTTATTGTTGATCATCTTATAATTACTTATATATTTCTATGTCTGTTTAAACTTTGGCATTCTTTAAAAAAATTAGAATATTTTAATCATTTTAATTGTTAATTGATGAAATAAGACTAAATGGAGTATTGAAATATATGCAGTCTTATGTTACTTAGTTATATTCCTGTGTTCATGAAAATAGTTACTTTTGCGTTATGATTTTCAAACATTTCCTGCATCAAATCCTTCTCATCTTTTATTCTTCCACTTAAAAAAGAAAGAAAAAAAAAACTTCAATAAATATCACAGGAAGATTTGAAAATAATGTTGTGACAACAGCTAGATGTGGTGGCCAAATAAAGTTGAAGGTGAAATTAGGTTTTATTATAAAATAACCATAGATTGGATGTCCTCTTTTTTTTAACAATAAAAAAAATTAAACATTATAACATCTAAAGCATTATTTCTTACCAAATAATTTCAAAAATTTCTCTTATGCTGTTTCAAATATTTCTTCTCCATTTATTAAATACATGATCTTCAACTGTTTTTTTTTTCTTTCTTTTTTTAGTTGGTTTATCTTTGCTTCTGTATATGAACTACATATTGTTTTATAACTTCTTAATCCATTCAAAACATTTTCTTTTCTTTTTTTTTTTTTACTTTTTGATTTACTTGTTTTATTAGTTTCTCTTTATTTACTGAGCTTTCCCTTTTTTTCTATCTGAGAAAGTAAATATACATTCAATTTAAAGCAGAACATTAATCATCTTTCATTAAAGATAAAAGCATTAATATGAGAGGATTAACAAAAAAGAAATCAATAAATAACATTTATTTTTAGCTTATTAATGTAATATTCCTTTTTGCTATTTTTGTCAATTTATGGATCTTAACATTGAGAAGGGCATTGTTGCAAATGGCTGAACATTTTTTTTATATATTTCTATCTCTCTTTACCAATCCTCTTAAGATTCTTAATCATATTTGCTGTTCTTATCCTGAAAGCAATCAAAAAATTGTTTTACATAAAATAAGTAATTTGTTTTAAGTTTCAGGATTAATTACCAAGCATACAGCTATAATATAATCCATTAGTAAGGCACTTGTTTCTTGGCTGAAATAGCTGGGTTAAATCTCCAGCAGAGATTGAAAGTTTTTTCTCTGGTTGTTTTTCAATCATACAAATCTGAGGATTCATCTAGCCTTGTCTTAAATGAGTTCTGATTTCTTACATGGAAGTTAAAGTGGATGAGCATCAGACTGGCTCTCCAACCTCAATTTCAACCTGTTTGGTTGGTGATTGCAGGAACCTACCCTCTAATGAAGATAAAGGTCTAATGCTCTAACAGGTACAACACTCTTAATTAGTAGATAATGTTTCTTACAAACACTAAACATAAGCAGACAGTTGCTGAGATTAAACTCAACACAATTATAATTGTATATTTCCAAGATGCGATTTGCCATTAGTATAATCACTAGTATAATTTGAAATAATCAAAACAATTAATATTATAGATTCGATAATTTCTGAATCTTAGAACTTTTTTTAATATAAAAAAAAAAAAATATATATATGTCTAAATCTTCTTTTCAGATATAGCTACAAATAACAATGTAAATTTATAACTGCAAAAAACTAATCCACCCCAGGGAATGATACTCTCTTCAAGGAATTAGTACCAAAGATTTAATAAAATACTGAGGAGTGTAAACCAAAACAAATTCAAAATGTTTTTTTTAAATGATGTTGGTTGACATCACACTTCGTAATTGTCCATGACAGTTTAAGACAAAACATGCTGTGTTGGCAGGGACTAGAGTTGAGGGAGTGGAATTCAAGAAAACTTAAAACAAGCACTTCTCCAAATGATTCTAAAGATAAAACAGTGAATACTTCTTAGGAATTTTTATCTCGATTGAGGCTCATTAGAGCTAATCTCATTCAATAGCTCAGTTGTTTGCAATGCATTTTAGGAGAAAGGAGATTTTATTACTGATGATTGTAATTAAGATTCAGGCAGTGTTTGTTGATGTGGGAACACCGATTGAATGTTAATAACATCCAGAAGAGCACGAATATTAAGTTCTTATGGAAAAAAGAGAATTTTAAGAAGTAATGTTACAGCCATTGAGATATCAAAACATGTTATTTTTGTTACTGAGATATTCAAAACTATGCATTTTTTACTGAACAAATAATAATCATATAACACCATACCTTCATCAGTAACGTGCTAGCTGACTGTTACAATTTCCTCAAAATATTCTAGAAACATTTCCTTGTTTCCTGCAGTAATAAACTTCAACTGATTCTCCAACTGATTCTTCAACTGATTTGATGAAATTTTACTCCAATTTCCCAATCAGATAGTTGGATTCTGAGTCACTGTAATGAAATCCAGAGAAGTTTATCTTTAGGCTTATTTCCACATTAAAACTTTATTTAACTTCCATTAGACAGTCTATCTTCTAGGTTGGCTAATGAATGAAATTCACCAGAAAGAAAAAAAGCTTCATAATATAGCTAATGATTTAAGTTTTCGTAGTCTGCGACAAATATGAATCTATAAAAGCCAATTTTAAGTAACTGGACTGGGTGCTTGCTGGTCGTCTACTGTGCCATGTGGTGAAAGATCATGATTACTATTGTGAGATATTATGTAATGTTACTTAAATTCAAATTTAACGGCTTTGTAGTAGATTATGCCTGAGGAAGCCTGGCAAGAGATCCACCTGAAATATTGTAATTATTAGATACAGAAGAAGAAGTAAATGATTTTAAAAAGCACAAAAATAACATGAGATAATAGTTTTCCATTTTCATCAGCAAAGAAAGTACCCATAGGCTGCTCAGCAGTTGCCTTAGTGCTTCATCTGGAAAGCGATTTGTCAAGGTCACACTCTTTCAGTACACAACAAAATCTCCACACTTATCCACCAGAAGCAGGGGATGTTTATTTCTTCATCTCTAGCTCACATGGCCAATTTGAGCTCTTAAGTCATTTTTGGAAGTTAAAATTGACAGGAATAGTCATTGACCAATCATTTCAATGAAAATGGGTGTAATTACAGTGATCCATCAAGCAAGCAGCACAGTGAAAACTAAACTTAAATGCTAGTGAGCAAAAATGCTAGCTAAGCAGAACTTAAATTAAATATTGAACTTTAAACAAATAACATTAAACTTTTTTGCTCTATATGTAAACTAGATGCATAACAGTAAATTAACTTAGATTTTGCTTTTCGAGTGATATCTGTCAATTCATTTGAGCAATATGATGTAAAAGATTGTGTTCAGTTCATTATGTCACAACAAAAGAATCACACTGGAAATTTCATAACAAAAAAACAAAAACTGATCAAAAACATTGATGCAAACTATTATATTGTCATTTTATTGACAGGAAGCTTAGATAACATATAGAGTAACATATGCTCCACATTTCACACCACACAGAAATCAGATAACAAATGAATTTCAACCAAAATTCAAGACATGAATAGTAAGAAAAAGCATAAAAAGAAATGAATGGAGACAGTAGAGGTTTTGAAATGACTATCAAACTTAGAAAATCTAATAGGGTAACTGATGAATAATGGAGAAAAAAGACATTTTAAATTGGATCTTAAATTTGAAACATCCAAGGCAACCTTCACATTACTTTAAACGACAGCAATAAAACCAGAATTTTGCAGAAAATGAAAATTCAGGACTGAAAAGAAGTTTATTCAGAAGTGAAAGAAATGATTACAATTAAATGAATATATACATAAGTTATTGGCAAAGTATAAAATGTGACAATTCATATAATTTCTATAATCAATAGGTTAAGCTGAAATATTTATTATATTATACTTTACCTAACACAAATTTGATAAGTTATCGAATGCAAATTAATTAATTCATTCTGCATCCTTCGCTTTTATTAAGATCTATATATTGGTGAAAAAACATTTTGTCATGTCCAATTGATTTTTCTTTCCTCGTATTATTTTAATTACTAATATCTCATTACCTAAAATAATACAACGAGAAAAAGAAATCACTAAAATATCAGCAATACATGTAAATAGTTCAAATTTTTCTCAATTTTCTATAAACTTAAGTTTTAGTGAACTTCAGTATAACATTAACCAGAAGTTCAGATTTATTTGAAATGGTAGCAAAAATATGCATAAATATGACAACATAACTGATAATTAAAAAAAGTCAAAAATAAAATAATAACTAAAATATTGTAATGAAATAAATCAATAAATGAATAAAATTTTACTTAATTAGTTTGCTGCTAAAAGCTTGACAAAAGCCAGTAAGTATCTGCTACTAATTGCTGAAAAAGTAGACTATGTTAGTCAAGTAGTTAAGGTTTGATGGAATTTATGAAGCCCATAATACTGTAGATCAAAAGCTGTTTTCATTCATAGAATTAAATTACTTGCCATGATGCTGACGTAACTGAGAACTTCATTTATATCTTACACCTTAAGATACAGACAGTCTACAAAGAAAATACTGTTTAATTCTCAGACATGTCTAACTGACTTCATTGTTTATCTCAAGTAAGCTCAGGGCTTATTTTATGCACAAAGACCCCACCCCTTCTCTCTCTGTTACTCTCTTGTTTTAAGATTTCTTAACTTACATTTGAAACTGTTTATTTTTAACTCACGTGAAGGTTTTTATTTCTTCACGCAAGTGAAACTGATAAGTGTACTCGCACTGTAATGACATTACTACAAGTTCCTTGTCAAGACTGGCATAAACTGTGAACAGGACAAAACACAGAGGAAGAAACCAGACATAGGAGGAAATCCTATTTTTTTTTATTTGAATTTAGTTTAACAATAATGTAAATTACTTTATTATGTAAATTCATTGAAAGTTGTTTATTTTAGAAATTAAGGTATCACTAAAGCATTTCATTTTCTGCCAATAAATACTGGTTTTTTTTTTTTATGTTTAGAAATGCTTCAGCCATAGCAGTGTTTTGTAGTCAAAACAGTTAACAGCATCTTCAAAAGCATTCTATACAGTGTTTAGGAATTGCACATTTTGTTAATTATAAGGCTTCTATAGAGGGTTTATGAATTGAGTACTTAGGCTGTGTTTTACACTTTGCCATGAATGAGAAGACTTAACATTGCATGTAGGAAATTAAGAAGAGAGAAAGAGACTGATAATGAAACACACTTACTTGATAATGGTAAAATAAACAGGATAACAAGATGGGAATAATCAGACAGTTTCAGAATACTATGCATATCTTGTTATCCTGTTTATTTTACCATTATCAAGTAAGTATATGTTTCATTATCAATCTCTCTTCTTAATTTCCTACATGCAATGTTAAGTCTTCTCATTCATGGCAAAGTGTAAAACACAGCCTAAGTACTCAATTCATAAACCCTCTATAGAAGCCTTATAATTAACAAAATGTGCAATTCCTAAACACTGTATAGAATGCTTTTGAAGATGCTGTTAACTGTTTTGACTACAAAACACTGCTATGGCTGAAGCATTTCTAAACATAAAAAAAAAAAACCAGTATTTATTGGCAGAAAATGAAATGCTTTAGTGATACCTTAATTTCTAAAATAAACAACTTTCAATGAATTTACATAATAAAGTAATTTACATTATTGTTAAACTAAATTCAAATAAAAAAAAATAGGATTTCCTCCTATGTCTGGTTTCTTCCTCTGTGTTTTGTCCTGTTCACAGTTTATGCCAGTCTTGACAAGGAACTTGTAGTAATGTCATTACAGTGCGAGTACACTTATCAGTTTCACTTGCGTGAAGAAATAAAAACCTTCACGTGAGTTAAAAATAAACAGTTTCAAATGTAAGTTAAGAAATCTTAAAACAAGAGAGTAACAGAGAGAGAAGGGGTGGGGTCTTTGTGCATAAAATAAGCCCTGAGCTTACTTGAGATAAACAATGAAGTCAGTTAGACATGTCTGAGAATTAAACAGTATTTTCTTTGTAGACTGTCTGTATCTTAAGGTGTAAGATATAAATGAAGTTCTCAGTTACGTCAGCATCATGGCAAGTAATTTAATTCTATGAATGAAAACAGCTTTTGATCTACAGTATTATGGGCTTCATAAATTCCATCAAACCTTAACTACTTGACTAACATAGTCTACTTTTTCAGCAATTAGTAGCAGATACTTACTGGCTTTTGTCAAGCTTTTAGCAGCAAACTAATTAAGTAAAATTTTATTCATTTATTGATTTATTTCATTACAATATTTTAGTTATTATTTTATTTTTGACTTTTTTTAATTATCAGTTATGTTGTCATATTTATGCATATTTTTGCTACCATTTCAAATAAATCTGAACTTCTGGTTAATGTTATACTGAAGTTCACTAAAACTTAAGTTTATAGAAAATTGAGAAAAATTTGAACTATTTACATGTATTGCTGATATTTTAGTGATTTCTTTTTCTCGTTGTATTATTTTAGGTAATGAGATATTAGTAATTAAAATAATACGAGGAAAGAAAAATCAATTGGACATGACAAAATGTTTTTTCACCAATATATAGATCTTAATAAAAGCGAAGGATGCAGAATGAATTAATTAATTTGCATTCGATAACTTATCAAATTTGTGTTAGGTAAAGTATAATATAATAAATATTTCAGCTTAACCTATTGATTATAGAAATTATATGAATTGTCACATTTTATACTTTGCCAATAACTTATGTATATATTCATTTAATTGTAATCATTTCTTTCACTTCTGAATAAACTTCTTTTCAGTCCTGAATTTTCATTTTCTGCAAAATTCTGGTTTTATTGCTGTCGTTTAAAGTAATGTGAAGGTTGCCTTGGATGTTTCAAATTTAAGATCCAATTTAAAATGTCTTTTTTCTCCATTATTCATCAGTTACCCTATTAGATTTTCTAAGTTTGATAGTCATTTCAAAACCTCTACTGTCTCCATTCATTTCTTTTTATGCTTTTTCTTACTATTCATGTCTTGAATTTTGGTTGAAATTCATTTGTTATCTGATTTCTGTGTGGTGTGAAATGTGGAGCATATGTTACTCTATATGTTATCTAAGCTTCCTGTCAATAAAATGACAATATAATAGTTTGCATCAATGTTTTTGATCAGTTTTTGTTTTTTTGTTATGAAATTTCCAGTGTGATTCTTTTGTTGTGACATAATGAACTGAACACAATCTTTTACATCATATTGCTCAAATGAATTGACAGATATCACTCGAAAAGCAAAATCTAAGTTAATTTACTGTTATGCATCTAGTTTACATATAGAGCAAAAAAGTTTAATGTTATTTGTTTAAAGTTCAATATTTAATTTAAGTTCTGCTTAGCTAGCATTTTTGCTCACTAGCATTTAAGTTTAGTTTTCACTGTGCTGCTTGCTTGATGGATCACTGTAATTACACCCATTTTCATTGAAATGATTGGTCAATGACTATTCCTGTCAATTTTAACTTCCAAAAATGACTTAAGAGCTCAAATTGGCCATGTGAGCTAGAGATGAAGAAATAAACATCCCCTGCTTCTGGTGGATAAGTGTGGAGATTTTGTTGTGTACTGAAAGAGTGTGACCTTGACAAATCGCTTTCCAGATGAAGCACTAAGGCAACTGCTGAGCAGCCTATGGGTACTTTCTTTGCTGATGAAAATGGAAAACTATTATCTCATGTTATTTTTGTGCTTTTTAAAATCATTTACTTCTTCTTCTGTATCTAATAATTACAATATTTCAGGTGGATCTCTTGCCAGGCTTCCTCAGGCATAATCTACTACAAAGCCGTTAAATTTGAATTTAAGTAACATTACATAATATCTCACAATAGTAATCATGATCTTTCACCACATGGCACAGTAGACGACCAGCAAGCACCCAGTCCAGTTACTTAAAATTGGCTTTTATAGATTCATATTTGTCGCAGACTACGAAAACTTAAATCATTAGCTATATTATGAAGCTTTTTTTCTTTCTGGTGAATTTCATTCATTAGCCAACCTAGAAGATAGACTGTCTAATGGAAGTTAAATAAAGTTTTAATGTGGAAATAAGCCTAAAGATAAACTTCTCTGGATTTCATTACAGTGACTCAGAATCCAACTATCTGATTGGGAAATTGGAGTAAAATTTCATCAAATCAGTTGAAGAATCAGTTGGAGAATCAGTTGAAGTTTATTACTGCAGGAAACAAGGAAATGTTTCTAGAATATTTTGAGGAAATTGTAACAGTCAGCTAGCACGTTACTGATGAAGGTATGGTGTTATATGATTATTATTTGTTCAGTAAAAAATGCATAGTTTTGAATATCTCAGTAACAAAAATAACATGTTTTGATATCTCAATGGCTGTAACATTACTTCTTAAAATTCTCTTTTTTCCATAAGAACTTAATATTCGTGCTCTTCTGGATGTTATTAACATTCAATCGGTGTTCCCACATCAACAAACACTGCCTGAATCTTAATTACAATCATCAGTAATAAAATCTCCTTTCTCCTAAAATGCATTGCAAACAACTGAGCTATTGAATGAGATTAGCTCTAATGAGCCTCAATCGAGATAAAAATTCCTAAGAAGTATTCACTGTTTTATCTTTAGAATCATTTGGAGAAGTGCTTGTTTTAAGTTTTCTTGAATTCCACTCCCTCAACTCTAGTCCCTGCCAACACAGCATGTTTTGTCTTAAACTGTCATGGACAATTACGAAGTGTGATGTCAACCAACATCATTTAAAAAAAACATTTTGAATTTGTTTTGGTTTACACTCCTCAGTATTTTATTAAATCTTTGGTACTAATTCCTTGAAGAGAGTATCATTCCCTGGGGTGGATTAGTTTTTTGCAGTTATAAATTTACATTGTTATTTGTAGCTATATCTGAAAAGAAGATTTAGACATATATATATTTTTTTTTTTTTATATTAAAAAAAGTTCTAAGATTCAGAAATTATCGAATCTATAATATTAATTGTTTTGATTATTTCAAATTATACTAGTGATTATACTAATGGCAAATCGCATCTTGGAAATATACAATTATAATTGTGTTGAGTTTAATCTCAGCAACTGTCTGCTTATGTTTAGTGTTTGTAAGAAACATTATCTACTAATTAAGAGTGTTGTACCTGTTAGAGCATTAGACCTTTATCTTCATTAGAGGGTAGGTTCCTGCAATCACCAACCAAACAGGTTGAAATTGAGGTTGGAGAGCCAGTCTGATGCTCATCCACTTTAACTTCCATGTAAGAAATCAGAACTCATTTAAGACAAGGCTAGATGAATCCTCAGATTTGTATGATTGAAAAACAACCAGAGAAAAAACTTTCAATCTCTGCTGGAGATTTAACCCAGCTATTTCAGCCAAGAAACAAGTGCCTTACTAATGGATTATATTATAGCTGTATGCTTGGTAATTAATCCTGAAACTTAAAACAAATTACTTATTTTATGTAAAACAATTTTTTGATTGCTTTCAGGATAAGAACAGCAAATATGATTAAGAATCTTAAGAGGATTGGTAAAGAGAGATAGAAATATATAAAAAAAATGTTCAGCCATTTGCAACAATGCCCTTCTCAATGTTAAGATCCATAAATTGACAAAAATAGCAAAAAGGAATATTACATTAATAAGCTAAAAATAAATGTTATTTATTGATTTCTTTTTTGTTAATCCTCTCATATTAATGCTTTTATCTTTAATGAAAGATGATTAATGTTCTGCTTTAAATTGAATGTATATTTACTTTCTCAGATAGAAAAAAAGGGAAAGCTCAGTAAATAAAGAGAAACTAATAAAACAAGTAAATCAAAAAGTAAAAAAAAAAAAAGAAAAGAAAATGTTTTGAATGGATTAAGAAGTTATAAAACAATATGTAGTTCATATACAGAAGCAAAGATAAACCAACTAAAAAAAGAAAGAAAAAAAAAACAGTTGAAGATCATGTATTTAATAAATGGAGAAGAAATATTTGAAACAGCATAAGAGAAATTTTTGAAATTATTTGGTAAGAAATAATGCTTTAGATGTTATAATGTTTAATTTTTTTTATTGTTAAAAAAAAGAGGACATCCAATCTATGGTTATTTTATAATAAAACCTAATTTCACCTTCAACTTTATTTGGCCACCACATCTAGCTGTTGTCACAACATTATTTTCAAATCTTCCTGTGATATTTATTGAAGTTTTTTTTTTCTTTCTTTTTTAAGTGGAAGAATAAAAGATGAGAAGGATTTGATGCAGGAAATGTTTGAAAATCATAACGCAAAAGTAACTATTTTCATGAACACAGGAATATAACTAAGTAACATAAGACTGCATATATTTCAATACTCCATTTAGTCTTATTTCATCAATTAACAATTAAAATGATTAAAATATTCTAATTTTTTTAAAGAATGCCAAAGTTTAAACAGACATAGAAATATATAAGTAATTATAAGATGATCAACAATAAAGATTCATTTTTATATACTGTTTTACTACTGTTTGTGAAAATTGTAACGGCATAAATGACTGATGATATTTTCTTGAAATTTATAAGATATGTACATTGGATTAGGACAAGCAAATGACTCTAAGTCACTGAAAATAAACATGCAGTTTCAGAGCAATGCCCTCTAAAATAGGTGGCTCAAACAATATGTTGCAATCAGTGAAGAGCTGACATTGGGCTGCTTCTTGTATCTCACAATGCACGTCAACGAAGAGGGTCACATTATGAATACCTTACAGACTTTGAGCAAGGAATGATTGTGGGAATGAGAGATTTTGAATTTTGCTATTATGAAATTGCCACTCTTACAGGAAGAAGCCAATATAGTAATGCAAATATAACGTCAATGGACACATGAGGCTCAGACACACACAAACATGGGGGGAACTGGACCACAAAATTGCTTGACTGCACGGGATGATAGACACGCTATCACATAGCAGTGACTGATCATACATCGACATCCACAGTGTAAGCACAGCAGCGGAGCACTGTCACAAGTCAGGCTTTGTTCTCCAGCTCAGTTATCTGCTTAACAGAAGACTGGTTATTTGCAGCCCATTGCTGCAAATTCCTTTCCTCCGGCTGCAATGGGGTCTCAAACACAAACATTGGTGTGCCGATTGGCAATACATTGTGATGAGTCACGATTCAATCTGATGTTGCATACATGTCAGCTTACAGCATGCATTTTGGAGCTTCATGTCAGCCTATTGCCAAGTGTCATGGCGTGAGGTATCATTGGGTTCAAAACAAGATTGCATCTGAAATGCTCAACAGCCAGTGATACATCAGGGATGTTTTAAGAGATAGAGGTTATACCCTTCATTCAGAGTTGTCCTGTTGCTATATTCCAGCAGAGTTGTCCTGGCACTATATTCCAGCTCATCCTAATGTGGCCCAGAATTTCCAAGACCTCTTCCATGCACAGCAGATACCACTTCTTCCCTGGCCTGCACGTTCGCCTGATATGTCTGCAATCGAATGTATCTGGGACATATTAGGTAAGCAACTGGTCCGTCTGCACCTCTGCCATCCACCACAAATGAACTCTGGACTTGCACAGAAACAGTCTGGCAGGGTATTTATTTATAAAGATGATATCAAAATACATTCAATACCACACTATACCTTTTCCATTCAATGCTACACTATATAGAATCTGTTGTTGTTGCTCGAGGTGGCTTCACATGCTACTGAATTTTTAAGCGACAAAATCTTGTATAGCTCTGCAAATGTAATCAGTTATCTACTGTAACATGAGTAATTTATGCCATAAATTTCATTTGAATAGTGTGATTCTTCATGTTGCAATTTTCACAAACGATGTACAAAAATTTGAAAAATACATTTCTTTTATGTATTAATAAAAATTAAAAGTTAAATAAAATAATGACAAAAGGGTTACTGAGTAATAAAATCATAAATCTATGCAACATGAAATAATGGATTATTTTTGGCATATTATGGCTGTTGTTCTCCACAACTTATTTATTTATTTATTTTCATTTCTTGCTTTAGTAAAGTTGTATTCTGATATTGCTGAATTTCACTACCTAACTTAAAATTATTTTACTGAATAATAAGAGAATTAGAAAATTTAAGAAGAACTGAAATTATTTAAAATATTTTATGTAGATTAAGTAGATATATTCCACAAAGAAAAGAACATTAATTCTTCTCTAAATGGAAAAGATTTACTTTTATTGTTATGATTATTTTAAATTAAGTGGTTAAGTTGGGCAAAAGCTTAGGTTCAGTTCTTTAAAAGTACACCTAGCTGCTGCTAAAGACATTCATTTCATTCATTCACTCAAAGACTTGGCACTAAAACAGCATGACAATTCCATCAGCAGGTTTCTCGTTCACTGCCTGTACTGTTCTTTTCTTTTTATCTTGTTCCATTGTTGAAAGGAAAATAAGTAGTCCATTTAACGCAAATAGGAACATGGCACCTAGAACTAACCAAAATGAGTAACCAAATTTGGCCATTCCCTTGGAAGTCCAGTTATGGCTTCGGTCGTCAGCATTCATCACATTGTCTTTGAATCTTGTGTAATACTGGATGACCCACAGCAGGACACAGATTAAGTTAAACAATACTGAAAAGAAAAGAAAACAACATTTTAATTAAACAGTCATTTTTACGATTAGCAATAGCAGTTAAATAAAAAGCAAAGTTTACACATAAAACATTATATAATAGCAATATATAAATAGCAATATTAACATCTATATTCTGTAAACATTATTAACACCAAATGATTCTATAAAAGCCCTTAAGCAATTAGAGGCCAGTTACAAAACAACTTATATCAAACATTATCAACTTATATCAGACATTATGATGTCTTGTTTTGAATCTTCTATTCTATTATTAAATCCTTTTTGCCTACTCAGTTTGTAGGAAAAGGTGTTGCTGGCGTCGGATGATGTAGCAATTTACTTTCTTGTTTTTTATTGTGGATGGGACTACTGCCAGGCTGACAGTGGTTTTCACCAAGAAGAGCTTGCCTTTCTGATTGGGTTAGGATGAGGCTGGGTTGGG
>JAFIDM010041609.1:0-15630 GCA_023159025.1 Thereuonema tuberculata
ATTCATCTGAAAAGACAGCTTGGTGCCGATCAGCTTGCCAGGCTCCGTGCTCATGAGCCCATTGCAGACGCAGCTGTCTATGGTTTGCCTTGAGGGGATCCTGTATTAAGGCGTCCTGCCACGCAGTTCACGGTTTAGCAAACGCCGACGAATTGACGAAGCCGACATTAGTACACCTGTAGCATTAGACCAACGTGCCACCAACTGCCTCGAGGAAGCTGTTTGGTCATTCAGCGCCATGCAGAACAGGTGTCGATCTTCGCGCTCTGACATCACCTTCCTTCGTCCACTGCCAGTTTTTCGAGTTGTTCGGTTAGGCGGAATGGAAATTTTTGAAAAAAAAAAGCCCACTGGAATTTTGTATTTTCATGAATTGCTGTAGGTTTCGGTGAGAAAAACAAGATTTTTAGAAATTAATACCTGCAAATGAAAGAGCGGAAAATTACTTTTTATAGTTACCATATTCTAATCGTTTTAAAAGAAATGCAATGTCTGTCTTTGAAACATTCCAGCCAACCATTGCTGCCGCCGAAATCTTCAATGTTCAACTACTTAGCAATTTCCATGACTTTTTCTTTGGAATTCAAAGCAGAAATCGGCACATTTTGCGATCTGACATCGAACTAAATCGCCCTCAATCTTGTCAAACTTCGAGTTCCTCATTCTCTTTCTTTTGTCTTTGCAGTCAGCTTCTTCAATTACTTATTTCGATAAAAGGATATCGTTTAATGTAGTCCTTGGAATATGGGGTTCTTTGGCAAAAGCTGTTTTCGAAACATTTGATTTTTCAAAAAGTGCAATTAAGTCTTTTTTTTCTTTAAAAGATAACGAGGTACGTTTTCGTTTTTCTGGCATGCTAAAAACGTAGTCGAACCATGAAATTGCAAGAGAAAAAAGTAGCATTTATGGTAGGGCTTACTCGCTATGAAATGAAGCCACACTCATGAGCGGTCAAGAAAAACGTCTACACTCGACAGAGTCACAGCGAGAAGTGTGTTTTGAAGGATTAGCAGCGAGATTCCAAGAACCCAAATCCTCCGAAGGAATAGGAAATGAATGAAGTAACAGGCGTGATCGAAAATTCTCCTAAACGCTTGGCTTTCTTAAAGTGAATGGGCGAGGCTGATAAGACAACACGTTGGCAGGCAAAATTGAGAAGAAAGAGGCTTTTGGCAATTTTTTAAGGTGACAAGTTATCCGAAGTAGAATTAAATTTGGTGACGGGTAAAGGAATGTTATTTTATATTTTTGTGTATCAGACCTTGTCGGGACCAAGGAAAAACGAAGACTTTAACGGAGTGACGACTTATCCGGTTGACGACTAAATGAGGTTTTACTGTATTACAAGAAAAATGTTTTAAAACTTAACAAGAAAAATGTTTATTTTACAAATCAAAATTTCTTGAAACAAATACTTTAATATCATAAATTTATAAAAATTTCTAGAGTACTTTTAGATTTACAGCATAAATCTAAATAATTATAATAACTTGATAAAAATATGGGAAAAATATTTTATCTGGAAAATTTATAATAATAAAATTCTAGTTTCCCAATTGAATCATCTATCTCATTATTCTCAGCTTAATATGTTAAGAAAGTGATGATTTTTAGATGCTTTGCAAAAGAAATAAAACTTTTTTTTTAACAATTTTTAAGATTGCATCGTAATTTCTAGTTTGTAAGCAACTAAATATCATTCGTATTTATAAGGACAAATTTGTAATTCAATTTCACGGCAGAATGAATTAGTAAAATATAGACGAAGTAAAAAATTTATATAAATATTTATAATAAAAACTGAAATACAAAGTTTATACTTACGTCCTTTGTATTGAAAAGAAAAAAATTCGAAGAAGTTATTATATAAGTGGTAACTTCTTTCATAATTATAATTGGAAAACATTCTTTACAGACGTATTGCTGAAGGATATTTTGTACCAAAAACAACAAAGAGGAAAAAAAAAACTCATCCACTTTTATTAGTTAAATACTTTTTTTTTCTAATTTTATTATTAAATAGTTATGAACTCTGCAAATTTTTGTAGAGGAAAGAACCTAAAAACAAAAACAATCCATTAATTTACAGTAAAATCTTTATTTTTTATTATTTTGAAGATATTTATTTATGTTAGCATTTATGTTGGTTGAAATTTTATAATATTTGACAAAGTGATATTTATTCAACGTTTCAAATTACCAAATTTCTTCTTCCAATACTTTGTTTTTGTTTATAATTTAAGGTGAAAATACTATACAGTAAAACCCCGATTATACGAGCCTCGATTATCCGAGTTTCCGCTTTAACCGAGCTATGAAATACTTCTAGGAAATATTTTTTTTTCGCAAATTAATCTTCGTTCGTTTAGTCACATGACCCCCTACCTGGAATCGGGGAATGGTTTCGACACCAACAATCGTGGGTTATCCTTAAAAAAATGCCAAAATATTGCTGCAGAAAAACGCCAAACTAACGTAAAACAAAAAACAATTCAGGACTTTTTTAAGTAAAAGAACTCTTTCAATATGAATTGTATCTGTACAATAACTCATAATTTAATAATGTGGCGTATCTGTATAACTTTTATATGTGTTAAACCTGGACAAGTTACTTTATTTACAATTTTCGATTTAACCGAGTTTTTCGGTTATCCGAGTTAGTCTTGGTCTACATTAACTCGATAATCGGGACTGTACTGAATATTGCAGCATAAATATGATTTGTTTTGCTTTTCTCAGTCCTCTAACGTAACAAAAATGATCAGTAGCACGATCCTATCCTAATCCTCTTAGAAATGTTTCAACTTATTTTAATTGTATATTAAAAGCTACTATGCATTAATAATTTTTTTTTCAATGTTTTGTTCATTATATTACCTTACTTTCTATTTTTCTGTGTGAGTTAAGTATATTTAACTTACGAGGGGGATTACACGTGATCAGTGTTTGAAAACCACGCTTTCGTTTTCCCTCCTCAGCGGCTGAAAAATCACGTGATTGGAGAAACCGTTCTGAATGGACAGCAAAAGTGAAACTTTACAAAACGGCGAGAAAAAAGAATTGCTAACAATTGGTGGAAACAGCATACACAAGACAGAGAGACAGGAGGAAGCAGACATGTGAAAAAACAGTTCCAGTTTCCCATTGGGAAAAGGAGTATAGAAAATGGTGCTACTTGAGTGATGCTGGACGTGAAAACACGACGAATGGCTTCGGCGAAATGAATTTGTAAGTAGAAATAATTTTCAATTAATTATCACACAAATCGGAGATTCATGCGAAGAGACACAACGCTTAATGTGAAACCAGTGACCGAGTGAAATAGAACGATATAAATCTGTTGTGCCTCTTTCGGGATCTCGTACGGAGTCCACCCCTGATCGCCGCGCTGGGTCAAATCTGTGTGTCCTCGAACCACAGTAAAACTGGACGGCACGCATCGTGGGAGTGTTGGTTTCTCTTATCAAATACAGGACAACTTGCACATGTTTTAATACTATCATTTAACCGATCATCGGATAAAAGAACGATTTAAGATGAAAAGCCAATATAACTCCCCGAAATCAAAATATTCCTGGCATTCTGCGGAATTTATCTGATTTTTCGACGATTTTAAAAATAACTATAAACTGAAATTTCATTAAGTGCTTCGTGAATCATAAAAACAAGACACAGGTGAACATCCAGTAAGAATAAGGGGAAGAAATCAATTAATTGATTAATTGTTTGATACGACTTTATGATTTGTATCTATGTTTTCCTTTCCCTTACAAGAACCATTTTTAGCATTATTTTTATAATGAATAACAATCTTTATATTTTAATTTTGGTTGTTGTTGTTCCTTATCCTCCAATGTCAGACGAGTTTCATAAGCCCGTTGGCTCTCAAAAAGTCGATAACAAGAAGAGGATTGCAATAGTTATCTTTCCCCGAGAGGCCCATGCAACTCCTTATCAAATAGTGCCTGATGGTCGTGGCACTTGGATGGTAAAAATCTTCCTGGCCTAATCAAATGAGAGGCATTTTCCGTGACCACTAGCAAGTCTTGAAAGTACTGTCAGGGAGCCTATATCACACGTTAGGTCCAAGTCAATCCCGGCTTTGAAGCCATATTCCAATGATGTGTGAATACTTTTCTCAACTCCACTAAAACTCTTGATTTTTCCCTTGAATATAGTTCTTGAAAAGTTCAGACGGAAAATGAAAAGATGGATTGATTACATCCCTCCTTAACTAATTTTTAGTTAGGTAATTGCTTAGTTAAACTTATATCATTATCTTTTTCGATTTGATTTTATTTCAATATTTTTTTATATATTTTTATCCATTAAGATTAAGGGAAGGGAAAGGTGTAAATTTAAACAAGGTCGCCAACATTTGAGTGCCCACATTAAATAAACTATTATATTTCTTTTTCCCAAATTTCCAATTCTATTTTTTTACTTATATATTTTTTTCGATTCACTAGGCATTAGATTGCAGTGGTAAGGTTCAATGATTTATTTTAACCATTTCTATATCTTTTTTTTTCTATTTGATATTTATTTAGTATTGCATTTGAACAATTGGTTCACTGTTTAGACTAGGTTTCTTTCCCGAGGTTTGACAGTAAAAACATCATAGTAATTTTTTCAATTTGATTTTGTATCAATATTTTTTGAGATATTTTTATCCGTTAAGATTATTTGGTGGTGCATTATTTGTGTTTTTAATTTAATAACTTTTAATTCGGGATTTATTAGAGAGAGTAAAAAAACCCTTGTCAGAGGGAAGGGAAGGACGTAAATTTTAACATGGTCGCCAACATTTGAGTTCTTACATTAAATGAACTAATAAATTTCTTTTTCCCCAATTTCCGATTCTATTTTTTTATTTATATATTTATTGGAAACAATACATTATTTTGTGTTTTGAACAGTATTCTTATAAAAAAAGTTTTTCCTAAAACATCAAATCTCATTTTAAAATTTAGGACGGACTTTCTATTCATTAGGCATTGGATTGCAGGGGGAAGGTTCAAAGATTTATATTAACCATTTCTATATCTATTTTTTTCTATTTGAAATTTATTTAGTATAGGTTCACGGTATAAACTAGGTTTGTTTTCCGAGGTTTGATGGTAAAAACATGGGGCCAGCACTGCCAGCTTATTCGATTATATATCTACTATCTAAAGAAACTACTGTGCATGCATACTGTTACTTTTGTCTCAGACCTCAAAGGAGTATGAAGGAGAAAGCCCTCTGCAATAGTCAATTCTATTATTCTGGAAAGACAACGTGTCAGTCCAATGAAGATAAATACAAGAATGCAATATGTCGACAGAATGTGTACATCGTTGTGTTAACGATAACAAATATGAAATATTTCAATTTTTTTGCGAGTGAAATATGTAAAAAGTTAACTCAGTAACTGAAATACTCAACTTTTTTTTGAAGACATGAATTGTTTTATATAATGAACGAACTTTTTTGATGATATGCGATACTTTTGGATCATTGTGAAACGTTAAATATTCATTGCAAACTTTCATCAAGAAACCTGTTACTGTTGTCGGAAATTAGTTTTCCAGAGAGTTAGTTTTTTAGAAAGTAACCATTTCTTATCATTTTTGTATTTTTTTAAAAAAACTCTATATTAAAATCTTGGCAGTTAACTTTCAGTGGTTTAGATGATGAAATTTAACATCAAGAAGTCCAAAATTAATAAATAGAAACAAGTATAAAAGTGTTTACCTGTGGCTGTTAATCAAATGTCGATTTAATGAATAAAAATAAAATAAGACTAATTAGTATAGCAAAATAACATGAAATGAGTTAAACGTAATATAAAAACGTCTATATATGATATGAAAATAATCTAAATCCTAAAGGTTTGTTTTTTTGTTCGCTGTACACAACTATGCCCTTTGACCAATCTGGACCAAACTATGAAGAATCACATATTCTAATACTTCGAAAACTCATCTACCCCTTCTCCTAATTTTATCTACTTCACTTTTGTTTAAGTTTCAAGTAGGGCTTATTACCTCACTTTTGTCTTCGCAAAAGAAGATTCTCTGTGGATCATTCATGAAGAAAAGCGAAGACCAGGCTTCGGACTTAAGGCGGGGGCGGGGGGATAAACAGGGGATAAAAATTTCTAGAAAGGTAAGCATATCTCTGAATCTGTATTAGTTGGAAACACGAAGTTTCACATGAATGGTCTGTATCAAAATCGAGAAGATAGTTTTCAATTAATTTTCATTTTGAGGGTCCGAAAGGTTTGAAACGGAGAGGGTGGTTGCAGTTCTGTTGAAGAAATACTATTCTCGGAAATCGCTTTAAAGGAGGGACAAACTTTATTAAAGAGTATTTTACGGGGTTTTCATGTTACAGAATCGGAATATAACTTTTCTTTATAATCATCAAGTAATTATTTACCAACTGGTGAAGGTTTGAAGTGGTAGGAGTATAGATAATGGTAGAACGGGTGGAAAGTCTAATATTCTGCAATTATAATATTAATCCCATACATAGATCTAATCGAATTACAAAATAGGATTACAAAAACTAATTACAACAGCAGAACAGCCTGAAATGTGTTAAACGCAAAATAAAAATATTAATTTTAGTAATCCAATAATGTAAATATTTAAAATAAAAACTGAAATACAAAATTCATACTTACGATCAACTACTTGCATTGAAAAAAACAGAAGAGAAAAGTTAATATTAAATTCGAAGTAACTTCCTTTATAATAATCAATAAATAAAAATAATTATGTTTGTCTGGGCTGTTGAAGAAATGCAGGTTATTTGAATAATAACAAAATTAGACTAACTACTAATGCAAAATAGCCATAAACGTGTTAAACGTAATAAGGTACCTCAGCCATATAACGCCATGTATACCATATAACGCCATGTATACGCCACCTATCTAATTCTTCGTAAATATAAGAGATGGCGGCAGTGCACTAAAGTAGTTTGCATTGACATGCCATTTAGTGTGGAAGTGAGTTATTAGCAGACCGCCAACATTTTCGGGTGAAATTATATTTCCACCTTTTCGTGTCGAGGACTGGTTCTGAAAAGCTGCTACTACATCAGTGCAAGATAAAATATAGATTTTTTAATGTTCAGCAAAGATTTACTATATAAAACCTTATATTTTCTTGATTCTTGAAGATTCTTCTATGAAGATAAGTTAACTGTTATTTTTAAAATTCGGAATTTGTAGACAAGTGTATAATCTGATCCATGTTCTCAGTAGCGCTTTAACGCCATGGTGGTGTTAATGGTCTACATCAACGATTTTAGGTTACGTAAGACATTTATAAGTTACTAATATGTTTCATGAAAATATAGATTTTTATCTAATTTATTATTTTGATTTTATAACTGGAAAATGCCGAAATTAATTATTTTTTACATTCCCTCTTTTGTTTTAGCTACAGATTAGAAAGACTGCGTTAATTTCAAGTGATTTTTTATTATTTTTTACAGAAACTCAAATTTAGTTGCTTTTTACTGTAATTTTGTACAAATTATGTTTACAATGATGGAATAATTCCTAATTTTAAACAGTAATTTACTGGAAAGTAGATCGCGTTAATTGGACCAGGTGTTCCTAATAACCCCAGTTTGCAAAGTTTTTTATTCGAGTTCTCATACTTCTCCAGTAAAAGTTATCATATGTTTCACTATGATTTGCTTCAAACAGAAGATTAAACTTCCTTGGTTATAATTTTCGTGTTTCGATATACCTTATTTACAGACTTATAGTAATTTAATTGTTAAGGTGGCGTTATTTGGGCAAGTACGTTATTTAAAAATGAAATTCAATAATCCAAAATATTCTTAAAATAATTATCAAGTTATCAATAAATTAAGAATATCTAGAATACTTTTAGATTTACATGCTTCATTAACATTTGTCATTACATAATTATTCAAAATGCTGAAGTTGGGCGAGCTTCGACAAACCGATCACAACTTAGTCCCTTCTAGGTTTCTACGGTTTGTAACATATTAACTTATTTGCTTCCATTTTAATTGAAATGAATGAATGATTAAAAAATTCTTCTCGGGTTTACAGCCTAGTAAGAATTTTGGAGTGGTCTAAGCTTTAAGATGCAGTCATTGCATCCATCTTCAGGGAATAAGAAGCGAGATCACCGTAGGTATTTTGAATCGTTTGAGCGCCTATCTCAGTTAGGTTCCCGTTTTCATGTGAATTTTTCAGCACGAAAGGGCTGCGTGTTTCCGTGATTGGTTGCGAAGGACGATGGTTGGAAGCCAGAAGCTGCTGAGTTGTAGCCCTTTATCTGTCTTAACTCTTTTGGTTTCTTCTTTAATGGCGTTTGCTTCCCGGATGAAACTATCGTAGTAGCCATGCTACTCTATATCATTTTAATGAAATCCTTTATTACAGGATCAAAGTCAAATATTAAATATTTATTTCCGACTTTCATCAAAAACCGGTTGCTATGTTCTCAAATTAGTTTTCCTTAGATTTTTATCAATATGACCAAATTGTCATATTACTAACATTTGTGTAATTTTAAAACTACATATTAAAACTTTCGATTACTAACCACTATCCGTAGTTAGTATATTGAATTTTGACATCAAGAATTAAATACTGTAAATCCCCGTTATTACGCTCGTCAAGATACCATGACCTACAAGCGTAATAAGCGGGATAGCACTGTGGACGGGAAATGATTTATGAGATGCGGAAAGATTTGGACACCATTTTACAAGAGACATACATGATTCTGCAATAGATTTAGTGCAAGTATGAGCTTATTTTCTATTAAAAAGATCTTTGATTGTGGTTTGCCGGGTATGTGTGCCATTGTTATGAATTATAACATTTTCAATGCGGTTCAGGTAACTATTAACATCAATTGATACCCCACTAGGAGCAATACTAATATATTTTCGGAGCAGATTAGTGCACATTTTTATTTTCGCACATATCATTTTTGTAATTTTTAAAAAAAACTTGATATTAAAATCTTGGCAGTTGACTTTCAGTGGTTTAGATATCGAAATTTATCATCAAGAATTCCAAAATTAATAAATAGAAATAAGTATAAAAGAGTTTACCTGGGGCTGTTAATCAAATGTCGATTTAATGAATAAAAATAAAATAAGACTAATTAGTATTGCAAAATAACTTCAAATGAGTTAAACGTAATATAAAAACGTCTATATTTAATCTAAATCCTAAAGGTTTGTTTTTTTGTTCGTTGTACACAACTATGCCCTTTGACCAATCTGGACCAAACTATGAAGAATTACATATTGTGTTACTTCGGAACTCATCTACCCCTTCTCCTAATTTCATTCACTTCACTTTTGTTTAAGTTTCCAGTAGGGCTTATTACCTCACTTTTGTCTTCACAAAAGAAGATTTTCTGGGGAAAATTCATGAAGAAAAACGAAGACCAGGCTCCGGACTTAAGGGGGGGGGGGGGGTAAACAGGGTGTAAAAATTTCTTGAAATTTAAGCATATCTCTGAATCTGTTTTAATTGGAAATACGAATTTTCACATGAATGATCTTTATAAAAATCGAGAGGATAGTTTTAAATTAATTTTCTTTCTGAGGGTCCGAAAGGTTTGAAACGGAGAGGGTGGTTGCAGCTCTTTTGAAGATATGCTATTCTCGAAAATCGCTTTAAAGGAGGGACAAACTTTACTAAAGAGTATTTTAATGTGTTTTCATGTTACAGAATCGGAATATAACATTTCTTTATAATCATCAAGTAATTTTTTACCAACTGGTGAAGGTGTGAAGGGGTAGTGGTATAGTTAATAGTAGAACGGGTGGGAAGTCTAATATTCTGCAATTTTAATATTAATCTCAAACGTAGATCTAATCGAATTACAAAATAGGATTATAAAAACTAATTACAGCAGCTGAACAGCCTGAAATGTGTTAAACGCAATATAAAAATATTAATTTTAGTAATCCAAAAATGTAAATATTTAAAATGAAAACTGAAATACAAAATTCATACTTACGAAAAATTACTTGCATTGAATAAAACAGAGGAGAAAAGTTAATATTATATTCGAAGTAACTTTCTTTTTAATAATCAATAAAAAAATGATTGTTTATCTGGGCCTGTTGATGAAATGCAGTTTAATTGAATAAAAACAAAATAAGACTAATTACTAATGCAAAATAGCCATATACTTGTTAAACGTAATAAGGTACCTCAGCCATATAGCGCCATGTATACCCTTAAAGCCACCTATCTAATTCTTCATAAATATAAAAGATGGCGGTACTGCACTAAAGTAGTTTGCATTGATATGCCATCTAGTGTTGAAGTGAGTTACTAGCAGACCGCCAACATTTTCGTGTGAAATTATATTTCCACCTTTTCGTGTCGAGGACTGGTTCTGAGAGGCTGCTACTACATCAACGTAAGATAAAATATTGATTTTTTAATGTTCAGTAAAGCTTAACTCCATCCATCCATCCATCCATACTGTGCAGTCCGGAGACAGGTCCAATTCAATGGAGGTCACATGGAACTCGTAGAAATACCTGAGGAAAGATACTGGGGGTGGTTTCCCGTTGCCTGCCCCCAGAACGCCATTAAGGAACGACGTCAGACCGAAGAGAAATTGAAGAAGAGGTTTACAACACAGGAAAATAAACTGAAACATCAATGCCACTGCCGGTATTGGAACCCAGGTACTGGCGCACTGGCCACAACGGCTGACCGCCGCCGAGATCGCACGGCCATGCCACCACGGCTAAAAAGATTAACTATATAAAACTATATATTATCTTGATTCTTGAAGATTCTTCTATGCAGATAAGTTAACTGTTATTTTTTAAATTCGGAAATTGTAGGCAAACAAGTATATAATGTGATCCATGTTCTCAGTAGCTCTTTAACGCCATAGTGGTGTTAATGGTCTACATGTATCATTTTAGGTGACTTACGACATTTATAAGTTACTAATATGTTTCATGAAAATGTAGATTTTTATCTAATTTATTAGTTTGCTTTTATAATCGGAAAATGCCGATAATAATATTTACAATGATGCAATAATTCTTAATTTGAAATAAGTAAGTTACTGGAAAGTAGGTGGCGTTAATTGGACCAGGTGTTCCTAATAACGCCCGTTTGCAAAGTTTTTTTGTTTGAGTTCTCATACTTTTCCAGAAAATGTTATGATATGTTTCATTATGGTATGCCTCATACAGAAGATTAAACTTTCTTGGTCATAATTTTCGTTTTTCGATACATCTTATTTACAGACTTACAGTAATTTAAATATTAAGGTGGCATTATTTGGGCAGGGTACCTTATTCGACAAACCGATCTTAACCTAGCCCCATTTAGGTTTCTACTGTTTGTTATTTGTTTCCATTTCCACTGAAATGAATGAATTATTAAAAAATTCCTCTGGGGTTTACAGCCTAGTAAGAATTTTTGAGTCTTGCAAGCTTTCAGATGCAGTCATTGCATCCATCTTCAGGGAATAAGAAGCGAGATCACCGTGAGTATTTTGAACCGTTTGAGTGCCTATCTCTGTTAAGTTCCCGCATTCATGTGGAGGTTTTTTTGGCGCGAATAGCTGCGTGTCTACGTGATTGGTTGCGAAGGGCGATGGCTGGAGGCCATGAGATGCTGAGTTGTAGCCCTTTGTCTCTCTTAACTGTTTTGGTTTCCTCTTTATTGGCGTTATATTCCCGGATGACACTATCCTAGTAACCATTTTAATATAGAATTTTTTGATGATATGGGATCATTTACTATTGGATCATAGTCAATTTTAAATATTCATTTCCGACTTTCATCAAAGAACCTGTTGCCATGATCTCAAATTAGTTTTCTTTAGATTTCTAGCAATATGACGAAATTGTCACATTAGTAACATTTCTGTAATTTTAAAACAAAACTTCATATTAAAACTTTTGAAATTCACTATCAGTATTTCAGATGTTGAAATTTAACGTCAAGACTTAAATAATAAGTAAATAAAAATTAGTATGTTTACCTTGCCCTGTTCATGAAATGCCAATTAATTGAATTAATTAAATAAAAAAACAATAAGACTAATTACTAATGTAAAATACCTATAAATGTATCAAAGGTAATATTAAAAAGTGAATTTTATTTAATACAAAATATTCTTAAAATAACTATCGAGTTATGAATAACTAACAAAAATATCTAGAATACTTTTAGATTTCATCGTTTAGAAACATTTGTCATTACATAATTATTTAGGTGATTGAAGTTGGACTAGTTTCGACAAACCGATCTTAATTTAGTCCCATTTAGGTTTCTACCGTTTTGTTAACATATTAATTTATTTTCTTCCATTTTCATTGAAATGAATGAATGATTTAAAAGATCTTCTCGGGTTTACAGCTTTGTAAGAATTTTTGAGTGGTCCAAGCTTACAGATGCAGTCATTGCGTCCATCGGCACGGAATAAGAAGCGAGATCACCATGGGAATTTTGAATCGTTTGAGTACTTATCTCTGTTAGGTTCCCGCTTTCATGTAGAGGTTTTTTGGCACGAAAAGCTGCGTGTCTCCGTGATTAGCTGTGAAGGGCGATGGCTGAAATCCAGGAGCTGCTGAGTTGTAGCCCTTTGTCTCTCTTATCTGTTTGGGTTTCCTGCTTTAATGGGTTGACTTCCCTAATGACATTATCCTAGTAGCCATTTTATTATAGAATTTTTTGATGATATGCGATCATTAATAATTGGATCATAATCATACATTAAATATTCATTTCCGACTTTCATCGAAGAACTGGTTGCTATGATCTTAAATTAGTTTTCCTTAGATTTTTAGCATTATGGCCAAATTATCATATTACTAACATTTGTTTAATTTTAATACGAAACTTCATATTAAAACGTTTGATCACTAACCCCTATCAGTAGTCACATGAAGAATAAAATAATAAGGATATAAAAATTAGTATGTTTACCTGGAGCTGTTGATGAAATGACAATTAATTGAAAAAAAAAACAATAAGACTAATTACTAATGCAAAATAACCATAAAGGTGTTAAACGTAATATTAAATGTGAATTTTTTTAATCCAAAATATTCTTAAAATAACTGTCGAATTATCATAATTTATAAAAAAAAACTCCTTTTAGTTTTACATGTTTCAGAAATATTTGTCATTACATAATAATTCAGGTGGTTGAAGTTGGGCGAGCTTCGACAAACCGATCTTAACTTAGTTCCTTTTAGGTTTTTACAGTTTGTTAGCATATTAATTTATTTGCTTACATTTCACTAATTTCATTGAAATGAATGAATGATAAAAAAATTCTTCTCGGGTTTAGAGCCTAGTAAGAATTTTGGAGTGATCCAAGCTTTTGGATGCAGTCATTGCGTCCATCTTCTGGGAACAAGAAGCGAGATCGTCGTGGATACTTTGAACCGTTTGAGCACGTATCTCTGTTAGGTTCCCGCTTTCATGTGAAGGTTTTTCGGCACGAAAAACTGCGTGTCTGCGTGATTGGTGGCGAAGGGTGATGGCTGGAGGACACGAGTTGCTGAGTTGTAGCCCTTTGTTTCTCTGTAACGGTTTTGGTTTTCTTTTTAATGGCGTTGGCGTCCCGGATGACACTATCCTAGTAGCCATATTACTATAGAATTTTTTAATGATATGGAATCATTTATTATTGGATCATAGTCAAATATTAAATATTCATTTCCGACTTTCATCAAAGAACCGGTTGCTATGATCTCAAATTAGTTTTCCATTGATTTTTAGCAATATAACCAAACGGTCATTTGTGTAATTTTTTAACAGAACTTCATTTTAAAACTTTTGATGTAAACTTTCAGTAGTTCAGATATTGAAATTCAACATCATGAATTAAATTATATATAAATAAAAATTTGTATTAAAGTGTTTATCTGGATCTGTTGATGAAATGCCAATGAATTGAATAAAAATAAAATAAGAATAATTACAATTGGAAAATAACTTTAAACATAATATTAAAAAGTGAATTTTATTAATCTTAATTATTCCTAAAATAACCATCGTGTTATCAATAATTTATGAAAATATCTAGAATACTTTTAGATTTACACCATTCAAATACATTTGTAAATACATAATTATATAAATATTGGAAGAAATGTTTGGTTAGGAAATTTTATGATAATGAAATTTTATTTTTCGAGTAGAACTATATATATTCTTATTTATTGTTGTATATTTTAGGAAACTGATAAAGATAACTGATAAAGACAAAAGAAACGTAAGTTTTGATCAATTTCAAAGATGAGTGTTCTCGATTAAACCATTGGCTCAAGTTTGTAAGCAGGTAGATATGAAGGGTATTTGAAAGACGAAAAACGGTGCGTCTCCGTGATTGGTTGCGAAGGGGGATGGCTGCAAGCCACGCGCTCCTGAGTTGCAGCCGGTTGTCTCTTTTAACTGTGTAAGTTTCAGCTTTAATGGCGATGGCTTGACAAAGTAGCCAAAGTACTTGACAATGATTGAGATTCCGGAGAAATCGGGCAGGTGGCCATTATCGATGCAATACAAGGCCAGGTTTGATTTCTGATGGCCAAGGCATATGTCTCGCTGACATATGGCAACGGGTCTCCACAGTGCTGCCTATTTGCCCGAAGTACAGCCTCCACAAGAGCATGAAAAACAATAACCGCCGGGATTTTTTTAGTCCCAGATCGTCTTAATCGTCCCAGTTTACGTATTCAAGCTTTCCGGAATTCGGTGTGGTAAGACGTAACAGAGATCTTTGAATCGACAAACAAAGCCGTTATGTTTACATAACATTGTTTGTGGATTTGATGATCTCCGTTACATCTTACGAGGCTTAATTCTGGTGACCCAGAATACGTAACTACATCACTAACGCAATTACGTTACGGAAACACTACGGAAGACGGAGAAGTGCACTCAGGCCATTACCATTTCCGACAGATTACCCGTGAATGGAATGAATGTTACTTTCGCAAGTTCCTTAGAAATTTCAATAGAGAGAAGAGGCTTTGGAGCAGCTTGAATAATTTTATGGGGCGGTAACCATTATCAATGAGGATTGTTGTAAGATTATGTAATTCTCTAGGTAGGTTTTCTTTATCGGAGATGGCGAAGGCACGGTGTGGAGATGTCGTGAACCAGGGTGGAGATGAAGGCGTTGAATTGGGACGGATGATGGCAGTTGGAGGCCTTCAAATATCGACCTGTATGGGTTGGTTTCCGGAGGGCGCTACGACCTAGTGTCCCGATAAGTTTGTATCATATAATGTTAGCCAGAAAAGGAAGGACGCCATCTTTTTCCATTTTCATTGCGAAGGTAATCTTGGCTATTTAATAAGGTGTGGAACTTCATTAGGGACTCACTTGAAGGAACCGCTGAACAATGTGAATTATTAAAATGAAAGGGCACTTCCCTACCAGAGGTTGTAGCAAGATAGAAAAAAAAATTGACATATTCGCAGTCCAGATCTGATTTTTTGTTTGCGTTAGGAATAATAAGATTACTTACTATTGCAAAATGACCTTAAATGTTTTAAACGTAACATGAAAACTGTTTAAGAACTGGAATTTCACCATATCTACACGTTAACTTTCAGAAATCCTTTATTCGTGATATTTCG